>MU190765.1:26537-40466 GCA_016904865.1 Pissodes strobi | reverse complement strand
CCATATGGTGCGAACTTAAGTGGACACACTGTATATATATATATATACATACAAATTTGGTGTTATGCGTTTTGGAAGAATTCAATGATTTTTGTTAAAAGGTTTAATTAATTTTTAAATGTCCCTTGTGGACTTCAGTTTTTAGCAAAGATAACCATGTGCTGCTAAAACTAAGAAGTTGAAGCAACACATTCATCCTTATTTAATTAATTAAAGCACTTTCTTTAATCTTACGTTTTTTAGATGACCGTTCCTTTGCTAAAATACTTGAAGCGTTCCATTGTATTCTGTGATTGTTATCAAATGCATGTTGCCAAATATGTGATTTGTGGAATTGTGTATTTTTAATATAAGTTTGGTGTTCTTTTATACGTTTTGATAATGGTCTACAGGTTTCACCTATATAAAATTTATTGCATTCACATGGTATCTTATAGATAACATTTTTAGTAATTTCATTTTCATTGAGTGGTTTTGTTTATGTTACTTTGGATCTAAGAGTGTTTTCTGTTTTGAAAATAGTACGAATGTTAAATGTATTATCTATTCGTTTTATTGTGTCTGATAAGCCGGGAATATATGGAATAAAGAGGTTCGTAATAGGTTTATTTTGATTTTGTCTAATATTTTGTTGTTCAAAATCAAAAAAGCATTTTTTCAATGAAATCCATAAGAGAGTTATTATTAATCAAAACATTGGTTAAAAATTATTTTTCTAGGCTCTACCATATAAGTGGAGTTCCACCCAATCAATTGTAAGGTAAATCTATTCATCCTCATTATTACTTTCAGGTCCCAGTATTTCAAAAGATGATGAAACAAAATGGGTGGATTTGGATAATCCCATTCTGCCTCTTGATCTTTCACCAACTATATTTGCAGGCCCCAGTACATCTAAAGAAGTTCATATTGAACCTTTGAATGTTTCCACACCTCCACCTTCTGAAAAAGATGTACCTTCAACACCACCTTTGTTTTCATCATGTCATTAGTTAGTAATTGTTCATTAGAGAAAAAATCGAAATAAAACTTGTTTTACCAAAAATACTAGATTAGAGTTGAACTTTCCTAGTACATGTATAAGGCTTATCCAGTGAATTGGGGCACGTTTTAAGCTATCACTTGACATAGGGATTTATCAAAATTTGATTTCAACTATACAGGGTGTCCCAATTGTTCAAATTAGTACTCATACAAATTACTGATTTTTGTATAAGGCTTAGCCAATGTTAGGAGATAGGTAGGTTAGGATCGTAGATATTTTGTGTGACAACTACTGACGACTACCTTTTGACAATCCTCCCCCCTGCTAAGCCCTTCTGGCACTTTGTAAAGACTTGTTATAAAGGATTCAAGTCAAAATTTAAATTTTGTACATTGACATGCAAAAAGACGAATAACTCAAAAGAATCAAATATAAAATAAATTTAAAAGCATCCCTTGCCAGTAGACCCCCTGGGAATCTTTCCCCACAACCGTTGTTCTTCAAAGCATTTGATTAATCACGTTTCGCCCTCCTAAGGGAGGAAGTAAGCCGAAGTTTTGTTTTAATTTAATTTAAACTTTTGAGTTAATTTTGTATTCCCCATATACAGGGTGACTCTTAGAATCAAGTGGAACTCCTATACGTCTATAGGGTGTTCTAAATTTCTTGCCCAAGACAAATTTATTGCCCACTAACCTTGTGTTGTATCTAATTCAGCCTGCTGCTGACAGACGTTCTGTGAATATACTCTGTAAAATATATCTGCTATCTACAATTTCCCTTGGATAGCGGGGAAGGCTTTGGTGGGCCCACCTTCGTTCCCCCCGGACTGACAGTTATATTATATATTCATAATTGTCATCTTTTCAAAGTCAACAGCTTTTACTGTTATTTACATTTTTCAAACCATTTTCATTTTTAGATTTGTTCGTTCTTGACAACGAGGGCAGATTTGTTCCTCGAAACGTGGACGGTTTTTCAAGTTTCCTTTAGGGTTTTCAGCTTCGTTAGGGTCACTAAACTAGCACTTGTGCTGTTTACACCCTGGAGCCCGAGTAAGCGGCGCTAAGTGGACAGAATAGGCAAACATTTGTAAGGCTTACCTTGATAGTCCTAATGGTTCAGGCGATGAAGATGCTAGTGTAATATCCTTTGTAACTTAACTTATTTCAGGATTGTAGGACTACACCTTCATTAGGTTATTTTCCTAATTTGTTACCTTATCTTTATATTATGAAACCTATATATCTCTTCAGGAAGCAACCCTTTGCTTACCGTGGCTGGTTTATTATTTATTAAATATAAACTGTAGGTTAATTTTGGTGATATAGCCATCTACGATATCGATTTTTTTTTTTAAGAAAAGGAATAAAGTATGTTTAGCACTGCATTGCGTTATTTTGTAAAACTAGCATCTAGATTGTAAGTGTTCTTTTTAGACAAAATGGTGAAGGCACATTGATTTGTTATTTGATGTAGCTTCTTATGCTCATAGCATTTATTTTTGTATGGTTTATTAGTAGGGTTGTGTAATGGTGAATGGTTGCCTCTAGAAATTGGTAATCTGTATATCTAAAGCTAGTATTGTTTATATGATAGCAACGTCTCATTTATTTTAAGTATTACTATCGTCGTCAGATATGGCTTATTAGTATATGTATATTTATATAATAATAAATATAAAGCACAGCGACCTTTAACTATAAATAATTAAAAGCATTGGCATTGCGTGGTCAGTATTGAGTCCTAGAGTCTGGTAAGTCAACCGTGGGAAGACAGTTTAAATTTTATCCCTTTATATATTTTACAGAGTATATTCATTTGTCAACACTCTAATGGAGTACCGAGACGGAGGAAGATCAAACAAGGGAGGTTGCTAATGTTTGTCCATGAGTCAGTAAAAGTTTTTTTTTCTAGCCATGACTTATAGAGGAAATAGTTAGTCATGCCTCCCTGGGATGGCTTAGTCCTGCCTTTATGTGATAATTTCTTATTTTTGGTTGTACACGTATGTCAAAATTTGTTTATTAAATATTGAAATTAAACATTGTTTGTTGCATTTCCGCCTGAAATTTACTTTCAATAACCTTTGATTAATAAACATTGTTAGACTACTGAAAATTGTTGTCTTTTATTTAAATTAATAATTTAACACCATGGTCTTCATAAGAGTGGGGGTGAGCTTTAGAATCTCTTAAGACAACTCAGGTAAGTAAGTATACTGACTTACAACTCCACAGCCTACCGATAATAGTTACAGAATTAATAAAAGCAAGTTTTAATAATCCTCGTCGTTTCAAAGGTTCAAAAAATTTACGCAATACTTTTGTAGATATAACTTATCGTAGTTTAAAGAAATGGAGTACTATTAATAATAAGAAGTTGCTGAAACTACTGTAATAAGAAATGTCTATTTGAGAACCGCTGAAAACGTCCAATAAATATTTTTCTACTACCTATCAAAAACCTCTACTACTAAACTTCCAAACCAGACGATGTAAATGCTTTATTTGGGTTGATTTGATAAATGAAATACAGGGGTTTATTTTTGTCTCAACGCGCCCTTACTAAAGGAAACTAATTATTTAAATAAAATCCCAAGAAACTATTGAGATTCCTTTAACAATACATCATAGAAGAAATTAATATAGTAATATATATTTTTATGATGCGAGCTTTCCAAAATTATTATCGACAGAAGTGACAGGAAGTAGGAAAAACCGCTAATTATAGAAAAGCTTTAATTTTTACTGAGTCTGATTCAAATTTGAAACTGACAATTTTTCACTTCAAGTTTCTTATAGTGTAGTCGCAGAGTCGCT
This sequence comes from Pissodes strobi, assembly GCA_016904865.1. Taxonomy (NCBI): domain Eukaryota; kingdom Metazoa; phylum Arthropoda; class Insecta; order Coleoptera; family Curculionidae; genus Pissodes; species Pissodes strobi. The sequence continues at coordinate 36,659 of MU190765.1, read as the reverse complement.
TCCGTTCGAGCCACTTCATGGTTTGAGCAGTTAAATATGAAGTCCAACTGTCATCGGCTCTGCCGGAATCGGTCCCTTGAACATCAAAGGTGCCGACGCTTTATGTCGCTACTCGTTGGTTTGTTATACTCTGATCAAATGCTCTCGGTTCTCGGTCATGTCTGCTTTAAGCTGGATTTATAGATTGACATAACATAAGCATAGCATATACATAGTATAGCATAAGCACATTACAAGAAATGGTCGATTTATAAAATGGGCTTGTGCTATGTTGCGCCTGAGCCGTAAATCGAAAATACTAACCTTACAAATTTCATAATTTTGTTTAAAATGTTTTAAAGAAGTATATTATAGAGTCTTATGTACATTAATTTATAAATCCTTACCGTTCTCAAAAAGAACAAGCACTCATAAAGCCAAAACGCCAAATTTTATTGAACATCGCATATGTCATTCTCTCAAAAGGTAAATATTATTAAAATTCTGTGTTTTCATTGGTCGAACATAAGCACATAACATAAGAAGTTGAATATTGGTCAACTTCTTATGCTTATGTTATGTCAATCTATAAATCCAGCTTTATTTTTGTTGATCAGGAAAAAAGCGAATGTTGCTCTTGATAAATACCAAGTATAGAAAGTGCACTGAGCACTGTTAGGTTAGTACCATACCACAGTTTATACCGTACTCGACGATATAAACTGACCATACGCGTAACTGATAGAAATAAATGTGTGGTGCAAATTTGTGCTTAATATGGCTACAGTTTTATGTGACTCATTTGAATAATTTGTGTCATTTGTTGTAGTTTTCTTCATGGGATGGCCGTTTTTGTTTTCAAAATATTTTAGACAAATATAAAAGCTCTGTTCCAACTGACCATGAAAACCGTACATAGGACGGTAATTTACAGTAGTATAATTCGTTTGTCAACATGACAAGTTATTTATCACCTTCAAAAGTGAAATTGACAACTAGAAATGACGGTTCCTCGTACGGTTTTCTGATCAGTTGGAACAAACCTAAAGTAAAGTAAAGTAAGCCTTTATTTCAAAACAGGTTACAACCCACTTACATGAAATTCGACACACCAATACAACATAATACAAAGAAAATCTTAATCTAAACCTAAGCTAACCTACCATATAATGTCCACTGGGTGCCCAATGATTTTTCAAGAAATTTAGACAATAATATCTAAGTATTAACCGATCTATTAATAGAGTCAATTTAATAAAAGTGTCTTGCATGGCATGCACATGGGCAAAATTGACAAAAATGTTATCCAAACAATTTACAATATGTGTTATTTCAAATATTTGTTGTTCCAAATTAAATCCTAAGCAAATCTATCAAATCAGTCTTTCGTTGATTGGTTGTATTTATTTATTTATTTATTCATTCATACACGGGCTAAGCCCATTCGTACAGGAGTACTAAAAATAAAACTAAAAATAAAACAAGAAACAAAACTAAAATTATATAAACTAAATCTAAGTATAGTCATTGAGTAGAATGCTTGGTGGTATAGTTAAAACAATCATATATGTATTACTTCATGTTTAGGAACTTTACAAAAAAAAAATTAGTCATTAGTACTGTAATGCCTCTTCAAGAAGATCTTAAGACAATTCAGCGATTCGTTAAAAAAGTCCCCTTCAAATTTGTTTGCATTTTTCATTATTCTATTTATAGGGGAGTTCTCTCCATAAAGAGTTCTATGCTGACACAAATAAAAAGTTCGTTGGTTTCTTAAAAATCTCGGAGGAACATAAAGCTGAAATTTATTTAATAGTTCTGGGGAATTTAATTGCCCATTTATAACTTTGTGGCTTAAAACAATATCACATATTTCCCTGCGTATTTTTAATTTCGTTAGTTTAAGACTCTCTTCAAGTTCAATATAATTAATATTTTCCATTCTTATGCCTTTTTTAAATGCTACATATCGAAAAAATTTATGTTGTACAGACTCCAATTTGTCTATGTGAATTTGGTAGTAAGGACTCCACACACTAGTACAGTTTTCTAAGTGTGATCTTACAAGAGATGTGTAAAGCAATTTAATCGAGTTGATGTTTCTGAAGGCCTTTGTGTTTCTTTTAATAAAACCTAACATTTTTAATGCTTTGTTACGGCAGCTATCTATGTGATGGGAGAATGTGAGCCTTGAGTCGAAAAATACTCCTAGATCTTTAATGAGATTGACACTCTGAATGTCACAACCGTTGATTTGATAATTATTAGGAACCGTGCTAAGAGATTTAGAAAATTGGATATATTTGCATTTATCAGTATTAAGGACCATTTTGTTCCCAACACACCAGTCATAAAATCTGTCAATGTCCTCCTGAAACTGCACAATTCACTGTCACTGTTAATCATTTTAAAAATTTTCAAATCGTCCGCGTATAAAATATATTCAGATGATAAAATACAATTGCATATATCATTAATATAGATGTTAAATAGTAATGGGGCCAAATGTGCCCCTTGAGGAACCCCAGAAGTAACACTTACGATTTTTGAGAAGTGATTCTTTATTTTGACAACTTGTGTTCGACCAGAAATATATGAACTGATCCATTGCAAAAGAGTGCCATGAACCCCATAACCAGACAATTTCCTCAAAAGCAACCGATGATCTATGAATGTACTGTGATTAATGCTGGTCTATCAGATCACGAGGCAATTTTATGTAAGTTTGGGATACCTTCTAAGCACACTAAAATAGGAAGACGTCGCGGAAGGATGTATACTAAGTGTAACTTTGAAAGATTTTCTCAAATGTGTGCTAATGTTGATTGGCCTAATATTATTAATTCAAGTGATCCTGTGGCGTGTTTTCACAATATTTTATCGCATAACTTTAACCAATCTTTTCCAGTGAAAACTCTTAAGAAAAAGAATAGAAGGCCGTGGTTTACGAAAGCTATAAGAACATCAGCTATAAATATGCGTTCTTTGCATAGACTTCGTAAATATTTTTTGGATAGTAACATTTTTATGACTCATTATATTGAATATCGTAAAATTTACAGGCGAGTAATTAGAATGGCCAAACAACGTTATTTTTCTAATCGTATAAATCATTCAAACAATACACAGAGAGAAACCTGGAAAATCGTTAATGACTTGCGTGGAAGAGACAGCAAAACAACCCAGTCGTCTGTCAGCGCCAATCAATTCAATTCCTTCTACTGTTCCGTGGCCTCAAGTCTTTCGAGTCAAATCCTTCCAAGGGTTGATGCTTTGTATTATTTGCGTAATGTGGCAGTGATGGATTCGTTTTATTTTATTCCCACTGACATCGAAGAAATTAGGCAGGTATTTTATGAGATAAAGAATAAAAATGCAGTGGGATGGGATGATATTTCTTTAAGAGTATTCCTTGCCCTGCCGGACAACGCGTTAAGCTCACTGGCGGAGGCTATTAACTTATCTTTTATTTCTGGTATTTTCCCACCTTGCTTAAAGATTGCCAGAGTTGTTCCACTTTTTAAGGGGGGAGATCCCGAGTCCCCATCTAACTTTAGGCCAGTGTCGCTACTTCCAACACTATCAAAAATTATTGAAAAGCTTGTTAAGAAACGCATTACCACCTTCTTAATAGCACATGATACACTTAGTAGAGTTCAATTCGGATTCCAGGCTCAGAGAAGCACTAATGATGCGATTTTTTCTTTTTTAAAAGAACTATATCTTTACTTAAATGAGGGAGAGGTTGCCGCTGCGGTATTCTGTGATCTCACTAAAGCATTCGATTGTGTGAATCATGGAGTACTGCTCGGCAAGCTTGAAATCTATGGTTTCCGAGGCGCGTTTTTGACTTGGGTGAGATCGTACTTGACCGATCGTCATCAGTCGGTCATTCTTGGCAGCGAAGTATCATCAACTTTAAGATTAACTTCCGGTGTCCCGCAAGGGTCTGTCCTTGGGCCGTTGCTTTTTTTGATTTATATCAATGATATTGTAACTTTGAATGCATCGGGCGCATTCACTATGTTCGCGGATGATGCAACCATTTTGTGGCATTTTAAAGGCAATGACCATTTGGAAGACGTTATTAGTGGCGATTTGGTAAGTCTAAAAAACTGGTGCGATGCAAATTTTCTGACTATTAATATATCGAAGACAAACATTGTTAGCTTTAAGTGTGGGGTGGAGAATGTGTTTTTGAATGCAGAGAGGATACGGAATGTGGACTATAATAAGTTTCTGGGTTTAGTTGTGGACAATAAATTAAAATTTGATCAGCATATTCTGCAGTTGTCCACCAAGCTGTCTAGAGGTTGCTATGCTTTGAGGGTCGTTTCTCAGGAGCTGGATGGTGCAACAGCTAGGAGTGTATATTTCGCCCTTATAGAGGCTCACTTAAGGTATGGCATATGTTTTTGGGGTGCGTGTTCGGGTTATTTGTTCAGGACCATTTTTCTTCTTCAGAAGAGAGCCCTGAGATTCATGCTTGGGATGAAGCGACGGGAGTCTTGTCGTCCTTTGTTTGTCCGGAATAATCTTTTGACACTTCCTTGTATTTTCATCCAAGAGACAGCCTGCCTCATTCATAAGAAATTTAGACATGAAATTCAGGCCACACCGTTCTACTCTGTGCGAAGTACTCACACCGCGGCACTTCCTATACCAACCTCTACTTTGGTCAAAAACTCTTTTATTTATAACGGTAAAAAAATATTTAACCGCCTTCCGCGACAAGTTAGAAAGATTGTGTGTGCTAGAAAGTTTAAAGCGGAAGTGAAGAGGGTGCTTCTGGATAAAGCCTATTACTCTGTCTCGGATTTTTTTGCCGATTCTTTCTAGCAATGTAGCAATATTGTATGTACCTGCTTGTTTTTTGTTAAAGTGTGACGCTCCGTTATGTACGTTTTATATTCCTTGTTTTATCGGTTAACAACATTTTATAGACTAGGGATGTATATGATGGTATTATTTGTAATCTAGGTTGTAGGGTTTTATAATGTGATATGTTATTGGTCAGGTCATTACTTCATATTTTATATTAATAGGACAGAAAGATTTTAATTCTGTTTATATGTATATTGTTACAGTTTGCAGTTAGCTATATTATAGTTTTGCTTTGTCAATGAGATTCTGTCTTATGATAATAAAGCTGTTTTGAGTTTGAGTATTTTATCAAAGGCCTTTGAGAAATCGGTGTAGACCGAGTCCACAACATTGCCTTTCTCCAGGGCCTTCGATATATATTCAGTGTAAAGCAACAGATTGGTAGTAATTGATTTATTTTTAGAAAATCCATGTTGCTTCGAAATTATAATATTTCTAAAGGAGTCCTCCATAAAGTCAGTTATTATTGACTCCATTATTTTTGATATTAGAGATATTTTTGAAACGGGTCTATAATTCTTAATACAAGATTTACTGCCAGAATTTTTATATATGGGGGATATATAAGAGAGTTTCCAAACAATTGGAAAAACTCCATTAGCCATAGAGTTATTAAATTAAATATTAGAGGTGGGCGATTACGAGAGATTTGTATAATCGAGATATCATTCGATCGCTAATTTTAATAACTCGATCATGAAATTAGTAGTCGAATGATCTCTATAATCGAATGATTCACTACTAATTTAGCATTACTAATTCAAGGTTCTTGACAATTTGGCGAACTGTTAGGCAAAATACAAGGATCACCGTGGCATGGCCATAGCCGTTGCTGTTAGTCGCGTTGTTAAGGGGACTTATCGAGAGATGTCTCGGTGAATGATGAATAATCTAGAATTCACTTATTCGCTCGAGAGATGCAAGCGCCGAGGCCGAGATATGATTAGTATTAGTATTCTCTGTCAGTAGTTAGGTTATACAACTTATACACTACTGACTACTAGCTTATTGATTTACTAATTATTTTAGAATTTGCTAATATTATTAATATTAAAGTTAAAAGGCTTAGGGCTAATGCAAGTTGTTTGGAATTATAATTTTGAGGGTGGTCGTATTTTAACTTAAAAGATGATGCATTTTACGAATTATAGAGGGTGTTGCCTCTAATACGGAACGAATTTTGCAACAAAACTACAATTTTTTTAATATTTTTTTAACAAACTATAAATTCATTGTAGCCATTATTATAATATCAAATGTTTTTGAGAACTTAAAAGTTTCAGGGCGTTCAGAATATGTTTGGGGCTAGACGGGGCACGTGGCTCGTTAGAATCGAAGAAAATGGTGGCCAAGGCCATAATTATTGATTCCGAATAACATAAATATAAATATTCATCCCTCTTCCTCACCTCTTCGGCGACAGAGACCGACAACCGAAACACGAGATACGGATCCGAGAAATGAATATACGAGTCATCGAATAATTCGTATATCGGTTTCGCTCCAAATTAGTATTACTAATTAGTAGTCAGCTCTTAACCGTTAGCGAGATATCTCGAGAGATCTTCATAATCGAATGATTTCATTAGTATATCTCATAATCGCCCATCACTATTAAATATTAACCAGAGGGGCCTTGAAAGTGAAAAAGAACATTCTTTTAAAAATTTAGCAGTGAGTCCATCTGGGCCTGGACCCTTATTTAAATCGATTTTATCGAGTCGCGTCAATACGTCCAAAATGCTGAAATTGTAGGAACTAATATTCAAGTTGGTGTTAGAGCAGTAAATTTCGTTTTCATGAAGAGGGACAGTGACAGTGTTTACATATACAGAAGAGAAATAATCCGCAAAAGCATCCACAATATCAGATCCAGAGGAGTACTCTGCATTGTCAAGTGTCATCACCTGCGGTATGCCCCTGCAATCATTCTTACTTTTAATAAAATTCCAGAAGGTCTTGATATTACTATGTATACCCTGCTCTATACTATGAATATATTGTTGATAACACAGCCTAGAGAGTTCCTTACATTTAGACCTGAGATTACAAAATGTCAAATATGTTTCAATACACTTTCTTACTTTATATTTAATATGAACTTTCTTTTTTTCTATAATCATATTTTTAAGTAGTGGGGTATACCATACAGGAAATTTAAAATCGCATCTTATAATTTTTCTGGGAACAAATACATTAAAACAGTCATTCAAAATACTATAAAAACTATGGACGGCACTATCTACATCACAATTCAAAACAGAGTCCCAACTAACATTAATTAAAAATTCATTAATACTGACATAATCACAGCTATCAAAATCGCAAATACTCTCCTCATACTTTAAAGGTTTAAAATTGTCACATAAATCGTGCTTAAAGAATAACGATGGGTGATGTTGGTCACAAGGCACCAAAAAATCACATGCACATTCTATCATTGTATCACCGACATTACTAAAGATTAAATCGAGAAAAACATTGTTAACATTTGGAATGTGGTTTATTTGACTTAAACCAGCGTAAGATATAGCACCCAACAGTGTCTCGGCAGCAGCACAATTTCTAGGAGTAGACACATTATAGTCCATTTCACCAACAATGGTCAGAGCGGGAAGATTGTAGTCACCAACGATGTAAGTAGCACTACCTTCATATAGATCGCAAAAATGTTCAATATTCCTACAATGTTCTTCATAATCATTCTCATTGCATCGTGGAGGAAAATATACACTGCACAAAATTATATTCTCATTATTAACAGTTACTAACACCCAAGCTTCCTCGTGACCCTTAGATTGATGAGGGGCCGTCAATTCTCTTGTATTTACATCATTCCTGATAGCAATTAAGACTCCTCCCCCCCTGCTTTTGTCAGTGGCTATTGGGTCACGATCAATCCTAAAAACATTGTAATTCTGTAGGCCTAACTCTGAGTCATTGAAGTTACTTGTTAGCCAGGTTTCAGTCAGCATTAAAATATCGAAATTGCATGACGATACACTAGATGAGAATTCAGAAAGTTTTGTTCGGAGACCCCTAACATTCTGGTAATATAAATTGAAATGTTTTGTCATATTATGGAATGGATGTTTTGTAGCAATAATAGTACCATTTAAGTTTTTTCTTTTTCTTTGATTTTTTCGATGAGAATCTCTGAAGTTTTGATCACATTTATTGAACTTTGCCATGTCATCTTCTTTTTCCAAGTCAGGGGATGGTGTGTCATGTGCTAATACTGAATCAGTGGTCCCGGATGCCTTGGAAAATTTAATTCTAATTTTTCGGTGAAAATATAGCTATTAACAACAAACATAATAACTTCTTTTTTGGCTTCATAATTCAAAGTACCTTTACTGCATAGAAGTGGTAAAAAGGTTCCTTCCTTTCCATTAAAAACGAGTTAATAAATACATTTTCCGTGTGTAGAAAATCGTTAAGGATGGGTCTTCGTGCATAATAGGTATTACCTATAATAATAAGGTTTGTTTTTGAGGTGAGTAAATTTAGAACATCGAGATCCTCGTTGGTTATACGTGTACCCTTGATTGCATTACATGGAGATAGAAACAGAATAACAAAATCATTCTTGTCAAAATTCCTTGCACACCTTCACAATATCACTGAATAGAGTATTTTCTCTTGTTTGACAGTTGATGCCAAATTGATTTTTAGTTAATTTCTTGAATATTAACGCACTCCCTCTTGCATTCTCTCCGCCGACAATAAGTAGTTTTTTCTTTGGAGTATTATTGGTTTTGATTTGCTTAGGCATTTGACCAGATGATTCGGAGTTAATTGCGATGCTGGTGTTGCTTTGCCTGAGGCCATTTATTGTTTGACGCAACTCTTTTAATTCCTTTGCATAAACATTATTTTCGATTTCCAAAGTGTTCACAGAAACTATTAGATTCTGGTTTAGAGAAGTAAGTTCTTTAATTTTCGCTTCCAGTTTGGCCTTGTCCTCTTGCATTGATTCTACTTGAGACATTATCTCAACTTCCTTATTTTTTAAAAGTTGGAGTTGATTAGTTAAAACGGTGTTGCGCTCATTAAGATTTTTCAGCTGATCTGAGAGTTTGCATTCTGCTTCCGAGACGACATCCTCAAATACTTGGCTATTTCGCCTAAGCCTCTTAATGTGTGTATCTCTGCATCTTATTTCCTTTTCAAGATCGTCTATTTTTTTCTCGTTTAGCTTGTCTTTCTCTTCTCTTGCGTTGATTTGGGCTTGACAATACGATGAACAAAAAATTTTATATCCACTCAATTTTATTACTTCCGTGTTACGGTCCATGCAACTCGGGTGAAAAACAGCGAAACAATATATACAACAAGAGTTCAAGAACTCTTTATTCTTGCAACATTTGAATGAACGCGACATCACTTTGGACACCCGTACGAAAACTCTCTGTTTGTTGATATTTAATATATTAATCCACGTTATCGCTTCTCGTATTCGAATTCGACAAAAAACATTAAGTAAAACACGAGATAACAACAAAAACCGAAAACATCAATTCAATTGATTGTTTGCATTACTTGGTTTTAGCTCATTTTCGCACTTATTCCAGATTTCACATGAATTTCCTTACAATAGTCAACATCAAAAACACTTTTTACATGTACGTATAAAAAAAGAACGTTTTTCTTCAAACGTCAGTAAATCCGTCATTACTCGACTATGTAGGCGGCCGTAAAGTTTCGTTTTTCCTCCGCCGGAGCTTTACTTTTCACTTTTCCGCCGGCGGAGGTAAAAGTGTTGTCATAGCAACATAGATACAATACAAACAGACAACAAAATAAGCGTCAACAACTCAAGATTTATTAAACTACAATTTGTATTTATCACTCAATTTGTGACTGCATTGCTAAAAATCACTAATTTAGGAACAAATTGGTTATTATTTAATCGAACTTCCTCAATAACTGCTTATCAATACGGAATTAAAACGCAATCGGAGACGAATCTTAAAATAATTATTGTTGACAGTGTCCACTGACAGCTTTATGTTCCTTATATTCACCCACACCGGTCTAAGCAAGGCCACCTACGACCGTGGTCTAAGCCGCCTTGCGAACCCATTTATCTTTAATAATAATTAGATATTATTACTATTAAAAAGAGATGTTTTTGCATTAATTTGTCGACATTTGAAGAAAAAACAGCATATTTTATTTGGAGGAAAAGTTACTTTTCATGGCTTGCTCTCTATTACCAGCCTCACTCCGTTCGGCTGTTAAACACGAGCGCGCCAT
>MU190765.1:0-26527 GCA_016904865.1 Pissodes strobi | reverse complement strand
CTATTACCAGCCTCACTCCGTTCGGCTGTTAAACACGAGCGCGCCATAAAAAGTATCACTTTTCCTCCATATAAAATAATATACTATTTAAAACACTTAAATATCCGATTAATCGCAAAAATGCGCGGAGCGAGTTGAATACTGTGTGTGAACCGATACTACGTGATACTCAATTACTTACATTAAAATCACCATTAACAATCACATACTTCAAATTTTTCCGCCATCGGCGCTGCTGTTCATGTTATTTCAAGTTTTATGTGGTATCTAGTTAATATAATATATCCATCTTCTCCATTGGTTTCCTCTACTTCTAGTTTCAACATGGACACTGACGAAGGAGAGTCGTCCAGCACGTTGAACAGTCTCTTCTCTTTCACCAGGCCAGCAGTTAAAAAGCTACTGGGATGGAAACAGGGAGACGAAGAGGAAAAGTGGGCAGAAAAAGCTGTAGACATGCTGGTAAAAAAACTGAAAAAGGGAAAGGGGGCAATTGCAGAATTGAAGAGGGCTTTAAGGTACCCTGGACAGCCCAGCAAATGTGTCACAATTCCCAGAAGTTTGGATGGAAGATTGCAGGTAGAACACTAGTTGTTTTGTTGTTGTTTGAATAAGATATATGCAAGGAATATGTCTTTTAGGATTCTAGTTAAAGCAATTTTACATTTCAAAGTTAAATAGAAACATATAAAATATACATACCATGCACTGCATGTCGATACCTCATTGCCTACTCGTTTATATTATATGTTTCAATATTAACTAAACACTTAAAAGACATTTTCAAGAACTGCAATTTTTTTATGATTCCTCAGACTGTTTCATACATGTTTAATCTATGTTTAGAAAAACTAATTTAAGGCTATTCTTTGAGCTTTGTTCTCATTATACAGCATTTAATGTTTTTAAACAAAGAAGCTTATTTATTTGAAGTTGAAATTTAGAAATATGTGCAATAATTATTGTATGTATGTAACTTGCAGGTATCTCATAGAAAGTTACCACCGCATGTGATATATTGCCGTGTCTGGAGATGGCCAGATTTGCAAAGCGGCCATGAGTTGAAGCCGCTGGAACATTGTCAATATCCGTTTTCCGCCAAACAGAAGGAAGTATGCGTTAACCCTTACCATTACAAACGCGTGGAAAGTCCAATTTTACCGCCTGTTCTTGTACCCAGACACAACGATTTTGTGCCGGGACATTCATTACTGCCATTCCAACAATTAGTTGAACCAAATATGTCACACAACGTCAGTTATTCCTCAAATGGTTTTAATACAAACCACATGAGCCCTAGTAATCCTCAGTGGCCATATGCCAATTTGGCAAAAACTCCGCCGCCTGCTTATAGTTCTACAGACGAGAATGCTTCTAACACAAATAATAATCCCAGTCCGGAGCCTATGTTGACTCAAGATGTTCATCCGGTGCCATACCAAGATCAACCATTCTGGGCTTCCATAGCTTACTATGAACTCAAGAGTAGAGTGGGGGGAGAAGTTTTTCACTGTAATTCAACATCTGTCATAGTCGATGGATTCACCAATCCGAGTAATAACAGTGACCGATTTTGTTTGGGACAGTTGAGCAATGTGAACCGGAATAGTACCATTGAAAATACTAGGCGGCACATAGGAAAAGGTAAGTGTAATTTCGCTTATATGCTGTTTAAGACATTAAAACAACAAAAATCTAAGCTAGAAGTATATAGGTGTGATATTTTGCCAAAATAAAAAACACGTAATAACCCTGTCATTTGACATTCTGTCAAAGGAAATGAGTTTTGAATTTGCTAGTGTAATTTGTGACAGTACCTACTTAAATTGCGTTGTTCTTTTAGAGGAAGTAACAGTGTTATTTAATAGCCTTGAAAGTTAGTGATAACGAGTGATTTTAATCTGTACTTTGGAACAGAATTTCGAATGTTTATGAACATAATTTTGGACGCTTGTAATATATGTAGAACTAACACTCTTGCTACGTGGTTAATTAGTCCATTTGTTATACCTGATTTAATTTCAATATAACTCCATGAAAATCAATTTTGACAACACTAATTAATTTTTGTCATTAGATTTCCTTTAATTGAGAGAAATTGCAATAAAATAAAAACATTTAAAAAGCAAAGCAAAAAATTTTTTTGAAAATCGACATCAGTTTGAAGGTTTTTTTGGCTAGTTTTGTTTGGATGGAGAATTGCGTTATTTCCTTTTTGTTTGTGTGTGTGTGTGTGTGAGTTTTTATAGAATTAAGATTAGTGAGTAACCTCAGAATGTTGTTGTTTTTTTTTTTGAATTTTGTGAATGTAAACATAGTAGGTACTTATAAAATATTTGTGGTTACATGTATAAGCAACACTGCACATACAGATGTTTACATCTAGGTGCAATATAAAAATGTTTGCGACTATTTTATATACATATAGGATTAGTACTATCTATTTTTTTTTGTAAAAATTAAAAAAAATAAATGCAAAAAAAAAGTTTCTTCTGGAAATAAATAAATAATAATAGTATTAGAGCGTCAATGTATAGAGAAGAAAAATAATATTATGTTTTAAAAGGTAAGACAAATTCGTATAAAGTAGGTATTGCTTCTAAATATTATGAAGCAATGAACACATCTAATATTATCTTTAGAAGGTTTAATTTTAAAAGGCGGGAACATCAAATTTCTGTAACTCATGCTGGGGATTTTGAAGCACGTTCCATTAATACAAAGGATCCTAATTCAATAAATACGGATTTTATTCACCTAGACGCTAATACAGGAGTGCCAAAGATTTAAACAAATATTATCTGTATTATCAGAATGTAGGAGGGCTGAGCACAAAACTTCATGAACTATCGGTTGCAACTATTGATAGTGAATACGACATATTGATGTTTACTGAAACATCATTATGTGATGGAATACATGATAATGAACTTGGTTTATCGCAGTTTAACATATATCGGGGTGACAGATCTAGCCTAACAAGTGCAGCGATGAGACTTGGAGGTGTTCTAATAGCTGTGAAAAATGGTATTTCTTCTGTGTTGGTACATACATCTTGTAACAATATTGAATGTGTTTTTGTTCAAATTTTATGTGGTAAGCAAAGATGTCTGCTAGGTTGTGTTTATCTGCCCCCTAAATGTTCCCTCAATCTATATGAAACTTATGTTTATGCAGTAGAATCCATTTTGATGGAAAATGAATATGATTTAGTTGTTTTATGTGGGGATTTTAATCCCCCAAATGTACAGTGGGTAAATGATGACTATGGTTCAAGACCTGTTGGTTCAATTACAGACAGAGTGCAGTGTATAGCCGATAACTTTGCTTTTTATAATCTGTTTCAGACAAATGGTATACCTAATCATAAAGGTCGGTTTTTAGACCTTATTTTTTGTAATAATACTTTAAATGTAAAGATAGCTGATCAACCATTATTAAAATGTGACAGCTATCATCCAGCTCTTACTTTTACTTTATCTATTTCTGCCTATGTACCTTTTAAACCATTGCCTTATAATATCTGAATTCTTTTACGATTATAAAAATGCTGACTACATACTAATTAATGAAATGTTGGGTTCATACCAATGGAATTCTATTTTAGATAAGAGCAATATAAATAAGTCAGTTTGTGTTTTTTTATGAAGTCTTGTCTTTTTGTATAGATAACTATGTGCCAAAATGCAGATCCAAAGAGCCGAAGTTCCCTAAATGGTACTCTCCTGAGCTAAAAGATCTAATTTTTCAAAAAAAGCCGCTAATAAAAGATATAAGCTCAGCCTGTGTAAACAGGATTATGTAGCTTTCCGCAGGTTATAATAATAATAATATATCTTTATTTAGCAAAACAGCTAATTTACAAAAATTACAGGATACATAACATTATATACACCGCAATAATTGCACAAGAACTTGGATATTTTCTATAAAATACAATAATGAATAACACGTTTAAGATAACAATGATTTAAAATACAAAACAATTCAAAATATAAAACAATTTTATGTCACATACATATACACCGCCTAATTACGGCATCTGTCGAGCAACATTTTTTTTAACTGACTCTTAAATGAAACAATAGCAACGCAGGTCTTCAATGATTCAGGAAGTGTATTATACACAACCATACCTTTATGGAATAAGGATTTCTCCGAACTTTTTTTATTTTTTGTTGAAACATGTATGTCGTTTTGGTACCGTGTATTATGGTTATGGACGTTATTATTAAAAAGGAGTTTAGAAGTCAAATATGCCGGTGCTAAGGAAATCTTAATTTTGTGAATAAATACCATGGTTTGAAACTCGAGATAATGCTCCACAGATAGCCAATTTAGTGTATCTAACATTCGTCTGATTGATGTATCTTTAGGAGCTCTTAGTATTATGCGCATAGCTCTATTTTGCAATTTTTGCAACCTTTGTGTTTCGTTTTTATTTGAGATGAATAATATTGATGATGCGAAGGTTAAATGTGGTAGAACGATAGTATTATACACAACAGTTCGAGACCATTGTGTTAAAAAGGGCGCCACTCTTGACAAAAAATTGGTATTTCTAGAAATTTTGTCGGCGATACATGACACATGCTCCTTGAAATTTAGGTGTCTGTCAATTATAATGCCCAAATATTTTATTTTGTCTACAACTTCTATATCTTCACCTCCAATATTAATATTATGGCCTAGTTTAAAAGCATTGAAGTTTTGAGCACTACTAATTAACATAAATTTTGATTTAGTCGGATTAACTTTAAGTAGGTTACCGTTGCACCAAAACAGGAAATTTTGTAGATCGTTGTTAATATTATCAACTAGGACTTTTAGATTTTTGGAACAGAAGTATATCAATGCATCGTCCGCAAAAAGGTGAATTTCACAGCTGGAAATACATTTTACAATGTCGTTGATATAAATTAAGAATAATAGCGGACCCAAAGTACTTCCTTGTGGTATTCCTTTATCATTCACTACTTCCGTCGAAGTAGTTTTGTTAATGTGTGTCACCTGTTTTCTGTTGTGTAAGTAATTCGTGAGCCAATCTAATGCTAAACCTGTAATGCCATATTTTCGCAGTTTATCCAGCAATAACTTTCTGTCAATAGTTTCAAAAGCGCGCTGTAGATCTAAGAAAACTGCTCCAATCATCACATTATTATCTTTCTTATGTATCCAGTCATGCAAAACATTTTGTACAGCACTTTCACAACTATGATTTTTTCTGAAGCCAGACTGATTTAAATACAGAACATCATTGCTTAATACGTAGTCTGAAACTTGTTCATAAATAACTTTTTCAATAATTTTTTCGACTGTTACTAGCAAATTTATTGGTCTTAGGTCACTTGCTGTTTTAAAATCACGAATTTTGGGTACTGGTATTACTGTTGATATTTTCAAAGCTGATGGTATGGTTCCTGTTTCAAGCGAGTAGTTAATTAAATTTAAAAGTGGATTTTTTACGTTTTCATATATATTTTTTAAAAAACTTGAAGTAATTTGGTCGGGGCTGCCTTTATTAGGTAATGCAAAAACGATTTTTCTTAACTCCCCTTCAGTTATTAATCTAAAATGTGTTAAAGAGTTCGATGGGGACGTTATCTGCTGTATACAATAAATTTTATTATTTTTATTTGTGTCAATTTCCGAAACAATTTTATCAATGCTGCTAATATAAAATGAGTTAAGATTTTCGCATAACAATTTAGGATCAGTAATAAATTCGTCGTCTATTTCAATTTCCTCAATTTTATTCTTCTTTCTTCCGGATATTAGTGGTGTAAGCGTTTCCCACATTTTCTTGGAATTATTTTTGCACCCGTCTATTTTATTCACAAAGTAACCCCTCTTTTCCTCCCGCATTATCTTGACTGCCTTATTCCTGTTATCCTTATATGCTAACTTATTTTCAATGGATTTGTTCTTTTTATATTGCTTATAGCTGTTGTCTCTGCGCTTAGCTGCCTGATCTACCCTGTCGTTCCACCACTCTTTGTATCTTTCCTTAATTACTATTTCCCTGCAAGGAGCTACTTCGTTTAATATGTTTATAATAGTTGTATAAAATACCTCATACTTTTCATCCACACTGCCCTGTATATAATTCCATTGGTTAGAAGACAATTTTTGATTTAGCTCGGTAAAATTTATTTTACCTCTGGTTACAATCTTATTCCCCCCTATATTACTACTACTTTTGTTCTCATTGAATAAACTAACTTTGACTATGTAATGATCAGTAATTTTTGGCGATTGCATAACTTGACTATTAATTTCTGCAATACTGCAAAATACCAAGTCTATAATAGTTCCACCAGAGTCATTCGGCCTAGTGACTTCGTTCACAATTTGCTGTAATCCCAAATCGATCATAAATTTATCTAGTCTTTTTTTGTAAGTCTCATCTACTTGCCAATTGATATTAAAATCTCCTAGAATTAAAGTGGGACAAATAAAATCCATATGATCAAGACACCAGTTCTCCAAACTACCCAAGAAGTCTGCGTTGCTACTATTTGGGGAATGGTATATACCCACAAACATATAATACTTATTACGTATACATACAGTAACCTGCAACAACCAGTAATTCTTGCATAAGGTAAAACTATTTTTTCCAATTATTTTTACATCATTCCTAACAAAAAATAACACGCCACCAGTATATCTATTATGACTATCGCATCTTACAATCTGGTACCCCCTTAAATAAATTTCGTGTTCCTTGATTTCACCCGTTAGTCTAGTTTCCGTTAAGCACACAGCTAGTGGTTTTGTATTAAACACTAACTGGGATATTTCGTCAAAGTTTGAGGTTATGCTTTGTGAGTTTAAGAGTAAAACGGAGTTTTTCAAATTCATAAAAAATTACCACTATTCGATTGCTGGGCGATTTCCTCACATATTCCACAAACGGATTCCAAGATTTTGATTTTTGCGTTATAGTGCATATGTATTCCCTTTCTGTATGTAAAACATGTTGCACCAATTAGTGAGTTAACATTGATAAATTTAAGTGCATTAGTTACATGTAAATCATAAAATATTTTTTTGTTGAATTCATTTATAAAATTGTTAAGAACCACCCTATTATTCCAAAGTGGAACAGATAAATATATTACATTTGTTACCGCACTTACCATTTTAATTTTTTCTAATGTTGCAGCTTTCAATTTTTTACCGGTTATGCAGTTCACTAGTCCACCCATAATCAGTACAACATCAGTGTTACAAAAGTCTTTGGTGAGAGCTTCTATATTTTCTAGGATGTTATCTAATAGAGCATTGTGTTTAATGACAGAATACACTGAGAAATAATTTCCTACACCATTGGTTAAAATCTTATTAAAGTATAATACACTATTGTCCCCTAATATCAAAAGTTTATTTTTTTCCGCACTAGATGGTTGGTAGTAATTGGGGCAACCTTTCTTAGCTGGTTCCTTATTCTTTACTTCCGATTGTGCAGCTAAAGATTGTTGCAGTTGTTCTTCCAGGCTTTTTATTTCATTCTGGTGAGATACATTCTCTGCTTCCAACGTCTGTATCGATATTATCATTGCTCTGTTTACTTCGTTAATCTCTTGCATTTCCTTGGATAGTCTGTCCATTCCTTCCTGATTAAAATTGCTTCGGAGTTCCGCTTCTTCTTTCTCTGCACTAATGTTAGCTATTTTGTCATTTAATTCAGTTATTTTCTTCATATAGTTGTTTTGCTTATCGGATGTACTTTGATTAATCGAGAAGCCATCTAGAGTCGATGTTAAGGTTTGAGTACACGAGTTCTCAGTTTGCAGGCAAGTTTGCGTGCTTATTGCTTTAGTAGGTATGTTTGTCTGGCTTTGCGAGTTTATCGCATCTTTCTTTTTGATTGTTTGTTTATATTTTTGTACTCCGTTTTGCAGTGATTCTTTTTGTTCATTCAAACTCGTGATTTCACATTTGAGTTTAATAATCTCGTTGCCACTTTCCTTAATTTTTTGTAAGTGCCCGCGCTCACTATATTCCTTCTCTCTAATTATTCTCTCCTGATTTTTAATCACGTTGTTTAATTCCTCTTCCATTTTAAGTGATTCCTGGGTAATTTGCAAGTTTTCCCTGTTCAAACTTTCTATCTTTTTGTCTTTCGCCTCTGAGTCATCAGTCAGATCTGTTATAGTCTTTTCTAAGAAACTTCTTTCATTTTCAGCGGTACTGTCGATCGCGTCGTCTGTGGTGTTACAGTTGTAACATATAATTTTATAATCCCGTAGGAATTTATATTTCTTTTTCTCTCGTTGGACACATGATTTGTGAAATGTGCCAGAGCATTTTATGCATATATGATGCAATGGGATTTGTTTCAATTTACAGCATGTAAAGTTACTCATATTCACTAGTAATTGCTATTCTGTGAACAGTTGTTATGCCATAGTCTTTAATTAAAAATTCAAAATTTAAGCAGTAAACACTAACACTAACGTCAGAGTTGTAAAGACTATTACATAGTGTGTCATAAAAATAACCTTAATCACATGCAGAACATAATGAATGATAAAAAGGATTTCTGGAATTTTGTTAATAAGAAACATAAAAACTTTAATTTACCAAATACAATGAAGTTTGAAGATACAACCACTGATAATCCATTAATTATTGCTAATTTGTTTAGTAAGTTTTTTTGGTTCATCTTATGAAATTAATAATAATGTACTAACACCAAGTTCAGATAATTATAATGGGGGATTGTGTATAAGCATGTGTGATATTTCTCTTTTTGATATATTTCAGAGCATAAATAACATTAATAAAAATTTGGGCTGTGGTTCAGACAATATCTCAGCCATTTTTGTATATAACTGTAGATTTGTATTAAGCCCTATCTTATTGAGTTTATTTAATATGTCACTAAGCTTAGGAATTTTTCCAGAATATTGGAAAACCTCCTATATTACTCCAATTCATAAGAGTGGCAATAAGGAATGTGTGGAGAATTATCGCGCAATATCAAAAATATCAATCTTTACAAAGGGTTTTGAATCTATAGTAGCCTCCAAACTGGGACCTCTGTTGAATCCTACTCTCATGGCAGAGCAGCACGGATCTGTGCCAGGTCGC
Organism: Pissodes strobi; assembly: GCA_016904865.1. Taxonomy (NCBI): domain Eukaryota; kingdom Metazoa; phylum Arthropoda; class Insecta; order Coleoptera; family Curculionidae; genus Pissodes; species Pissodes strobi. The sequence continues at coordinate 17,428 of MU190765.1, read as the reverse complement.
TCAACCACTACAAATCTTGTGGTTTCTAGTAAGTCCCTCTTGAATGCCTTGGAGAGTCACTGTCAAGTTCATGTGATCTACACTGATTTCTCCAAGGCATTTGACAGAGTGTATCATGTGGGTCTTTTGGAGAAAACTATTGGCTTGGCTGGAAAGCTACCTGACACAAAGAACTCAAGTCGTAAAGCTGAATCAGTGTTTATCATCAACCATTAATGTAACGTCCGGTGTCCCACAAGGTGGACATCTGTCACCTTTGCTATTTAATTGCTTTATTAATGATATAAGAAACTGCTTTTTAAATAGTGATAAACTTCTTTATGCAGATTATTTAAAAATTTACAAACTTATAAATTCCACTCAGGATTGTGCTCTATTACAGGAGGACTTAAGCAATCTTTCAAAATGGTGTGTTGACAATGTCTTAAATTTGAACTTAAAAAAATGTAAAGCAATGACATATTATCGAGGTAAAAAGCCAGTCACATTCGAATACCAAATAGGGTCCCACACTTTGGAGGTTGTAAAATTTTTTAAGTACTTTGGTGTCTATTTTGACTGCCACTTAAGTTTTAGGGATCACTTTGATTTTATTTCAAATAAGGCTATCAAGCTTCTTGGTTTCGCAAAACGTAGTCTTTCAGAATTTGACAACATTTATTGTTTTAAGGGTGCTCTCTTATAAGGTCAGTTTTGGAGTATGGAAGTAATATATGGTCCCCTACTACAAATGTCATAAAGATCAGTTAGAACGGGTTCAAAAGAAGTTCCTTCGATTTATTGCTTATAAAATGAATATACCTTCAAATGATGTTGAATATAATAGCTTACTATCTCTTCTTAATTTGCCTACCTTGGAGAAAAGGCGTACACTGCTTGATCTTGCATTTGTTTACAACTTAATTAATGGACAAATATCACCTCCAAATTTATTAGAAAAACTGTACTTTCATGTTCCAAGTAGAGCTACGAGACTTAGATCTATGTTTCACTTAAGGCCCCCATACACGATGCAGTTTACCGGAAGGTAGGACTTTTGATTCGCAAGCCCGAAAGCAAGCCTGTATTCTCGGCGAAGGCATATACGTTACGTTTTATTCGAAGGGTTTTGTTCAGTTTTTAGTGTGGTGTAAAGCGAAAAGTTGTAGACAAAATCTCGGAAAATGATCTTATGTTAATAGGCGTTGCTTTATTGCCCAAAAACAGCAAAAAATAAAGCGCAAACGTTCGAAATGGGTAAAACAGAGGTTAATAAATCGACAACTGAATTCGCATATGCATCCATTCTTCGATCGCGCGTCGATCGAAGAACAGGTCAATTGGTTCCCTGTGCAATCGAGCCAAGCGAGATTTAAATCGTTTATCGCGACAAAAAATTGCAAATAAATATTTGATTATTTACGTTCTGCAAAAACTTTCGCTTGTTCCGGGTACTTCTACTTAGATTTACAAATAGTTTGCTTCACTGGCTACTGCAGTTTAGTAAAAACTAGCGGATTTATCCACTTTTCTTCTCAGTTTTCGGGGACGGAACCCCGACTTTAGCCTTGAATATGGTCGAGTCTGACGATGGAAACACTTCCATCGCATCATGCTCTTCCCAGCCAAACACGGACGAGGCGATTTACGAGAAAACTCGCAAAATTTACCGCCGAATGCAAATTTATATTGAAAAATGTAAAACATGTAGCTTCCTGATCGAACCACTTCGATCTACATCTAACAAAGAATCGAAAGCGTTAATTCCTGACTTAAACAAGGCCATAGGCCATCTCAGAGCCGAACACGGACTTGCAGCCTCTCAAAAAAAGAGCCTGTACTCTCCAAAATAGATACCGGATGAAAAAAGGCAAAGTACGTTAAAAAACCCACTTGCCAACAGATCATGACCTCTAACGCCGAGGCCATGACCTCTACGGAGACCACACAGCCAAAACGGCCCTGACTTCTGAAAACGCGGCCGAAACCGCCCGGAAACCACAGAAGGACGCAATAGAACAACCTGCTACTTCTGAGCCCCTGGTACCTCCGCCCGAAAGCACCCTCTTTAAAGTGCCCCTAAAGACACTCCCATTCAAGAGTCATATTAGAGCCGTAAAAGATGTCGGAGAAATCCCGGTCCCGACAAGCAACCGTTATGAGCCCTTATCGGACATGGACGAGGGTGAAACCAGTGATGCATCATCGTATAAGCCTAATGCTGGGAATTCGCGACGAAAAGTGGTAGAAAAGAGGACATCAAAGAGAAAGGCACATTTTCTCGACAAATCACCGACACAAAAACAAGTGAAAGCCAAGCCCCCGCCGCCGATTGTTATTCAAGGCAAGTTCAACAATCACAAGGCCCTTCAGGCTGACCTTAAAAAGTATCAAATTACTAAGTATACACTTAAGTACACGAAAAACACAGTTATCGTGTACTGTGAGCAGGAAAAAGATTGGGCCTTCCTGAAAAGGAGCCTAGACCAAGACAGCGTACAGTATCACAGTTACGCTGAATCAAACCACAAAACGAAAGCCTTCGTATTACGTGGACTGGACGGTGACATAGACATATCGGACATCAAACAGGAGCTTACTGACGTATATAACATAAACGCCAAAAATATATTCCTCATGAAGCGCACTCGAGTACCGCTCTATCTTGTTGTCTTGGATACAGGATATACATTAAAAAAGCTCAACCAGGAATGCAGACTCATACTGGACGTAAGGGTTGCTTGGGAAAATCGGCTTTCAGAAAAACCCATTATGCAGTGCAAGCGCTGCCAAGGGTTGGGACATGCCGCGACGTACTGCCGAAGAAATGTGAGATGTTCACGATGTGCGGGTCCACACGAAATTACAATGTGTGACTCCAATGAAATAAAGTGTGTAAACTGCGGCGGAGAGCACCGCTCTATTAGCCCTGAGTGCCCAGTTTACACCTACAAGGTCAACCTGTTAGCACCACCCAAACAGAAACAGACCTACATTCCTGCGCCACCCCCGGCAAGACCGGCGTGGCAAAACTCTCAAACCACCCTCGAACATGAACGTGCTGGCCAGCGAAGAGGTCAGGGCTCAAACAAGAGCCACCATCAAGTACGGGAAGAAGACCGGACCGAAAGACAGCCCTACGACGAGCAGTTCCCGAACACTCTTGGGAGAAGCCGACCGCCCCAAAACCGAGACGTGAATCTTAATCTTAAACAAAATGTAAGTGCAAATAATACCACTGCAAAATTGCCTGTAAATCCTAATATTAATTCAAACCAAAACGCATATACTAATTTAAACAACAATTTTCATAAGCTTTCAGATACAATTAACGAAATCAATTCATTAGTCAATATCAACGAATTATTTTCTGCGTTAGACGAGTTTCTCTCAATGATCAAGGCGTGCAATGGCGATAAAATTGCCATTGTTCAAGCAACGGTGAGATTCTTCACCGAGGAAATCGGAAAATATAACATATAAGATGTCTGTTCCATGTTTCAAGTGTGTAGTTGGAATTGTAATTCAATCAGGCACAAATTGGGAGAGTTTAAACAATTTGTGCATGATAATCCTTTCTCGGTTATTTTTTTATTGGAAACCCGCATAGACCCATGGTTTGTTTTGAAGATTCGGGGTTATCAGGTCGAGAGATTTGATAGGCCCAATCCGCGCGGAGGCGGCGTGGCCTGCCTAATACGTAGATCGATTCCGTATAAAAGAGTCCACGGCATCCGCTCTGTAGCAGAACACATTTGCATTGAGACCGAGAACGGTCTGCGTATTGCGGGGGCCTACGTTCCTCCGCTCGCTCCCTTTACCTATGATGACTTCATGGCTTTCTTCCCGGACAACAGAAGGTCCATATTGATCGGGGATCTAAACGCCCGACACTTTGTGTGGGGCGCCGGATCTACGAACAACAGGGGTCGAATGATGTTCCGTGTAATTGAAAATAACCCAGATCTCCTTTTTCACCGCTCCGAAGTTCCAACTTTCTACCCAGCTTGGGCCCCTACCCCCTTCTACCTGGATGTTGCTGTTACGAAGGGAATCGCTGACGTCCCGCCGCTTCAGGCGATAAATGACTTGAATTCTGATCACCTCCCAATCGTGATTTGCCTGGAACCAAGGCGGCCAGAGACCTGCGAAATGAAAATTTCATACAGGAATCTCGATTGGAGGGAGTTCAGGCGCAGGTTGAACGAAGCAACGGTGGTTCCCGACCAAATAGACAGCATCCAGGAACTAGAGGCTCAAGTCCAATCATTTACCCTAAACATCCAGCGTATCCGTGATACACTCGTTCACTCTGTCAGGAAAGAGCGCCCTGCAGACTCCCTCCCAGATCATATCCTTATGCAAATAAGGACTAGAAACGCCATTAGGCGCCGATGGCAAAGGTATCATGCCAGAATCGACTATTTACATATGAATGAGCTAACTAATAACATCAAAATCCAAATCAGCGGGTACAGGACTGATAAATGGATGCAGTATGTAAATTCCTTAAACGCTCAGGACGGCTCCCTTTGGAGCCTGGTCAGGAAAGTCAGAGGAGCCTCTGCGCCCATGCCGGCTATCCGCCAAAACGGCAACGATATTATGAGTGACGAGGGCAAAGCAGAGGCCTTCGCTGATTTCCTGGAGGGGCTCCATAGGGAGTCGCCCGATACCATCCCTGCGCACACTAGCATTACTGATATAGCATCTAAATTGAAAGCGCGAAAATACCCTATCCCGCCGCCGGTGATGAGCAAACTGCTTGTCACCCCGGGGGAAATTAGGACTATATTAAACCGCCTGCCCCGAAATAAAGCTCCTGGGAATGATACCTTGCCATACTTAACTCTTCGGAATCTTCCGAAGAAATCCCTCATACATTTCATGCACATTGTAAACGCCATCATTCGCCTACAGCATTTCCCATCCTCTTGGAAACATGCCGAGATCATGATGATCCATAAGCCAGGCAAAGATCCGAGGCAAACCGGCTCTTACAGACCGATTTCCTTGCTCCCCACCATGGCGAAGGTGGCGGAGAAGCTACTCTTGTCCAGAATAAGCGGCGCAGCCGATGGACTCGGTGTACTGCCCATGGCGCAAATCGGCTTCAGGGCTAGGCATAGCACTACCATGCCTGCAGCGAAGATTGCACACGACACCGTGCAGGGCTTTAACCGAGGTCAAAGCACTGCGCTGCTTCTCCTGGACATAGAGAGGGCGTTCGACAGGGTGTGGCATGACGGACTATTGTACAAGATGCATGTGAAGCTTGGCTTCCCGCTGTATCTGACAGCATTGGTCCAGTCATACCTTGCCGGGCGTACTCTCTCTGTACGCATAAACAGGGCAAGTTCGTCTGTGAGGCCGCTAAAAGCCGGTGTCCCGCAGGGCACTGTTTTGTCCCCACAGCTATTCAACTACTATATAGCAGACATCCCCTCCTCCCCTAACACTTCCTTAGTGCTCTATGCCGATGACACGGCAATTTACTCGCAATCCAAAATCGCGCAGACAGCAAAAATCAAACTCCTAGTTCACCTCGACATCCTTCTCCCATATTATGCGAGATGGAAAATAAACTTGAATGTCCCAAAGACAGAACTAACAATACTAACCAAAAAAAGAACTAACTTGGACATTACGCCACTCACGATACATGACATTACAGTAGACGTAAAAGACAAAGTAAAGTACTTGGGAATAGTGTTTGACAAGCGACTGATCTTTACCGGACATATGACCGAGATCCGCAGAAAGAACGCTATTGCCCAAAAAAGTTTAAATATGCTCATCAGACCAAGATCTTTTCTGAGCCCGGCAAATAAAGTAAACATCTACAGAACTATTGTCAGGCCGACTTTAATGTATGGAGCCCCTGTATGGTCTTCTGTGGCGAGTACGCACAAAAAGGCACTGCAGGTTATGCAGAACCGGTACCTAAGAGCGGCCTTCTCGGCGAGCCGATATACTAGAGTCATGGACTTGCATTCATGGTCGAATCTTGACACGGTCGAGGAGTATATCGACAAGGTTTCCTGCAAGTTCTATGACTCTGGTATACGCGGTTCGCCACTAACGGCAAACATAGCCAATGTGCGCTACGACCCGCAGAATAAACCTAAGCATTGGCCCATACACAGGGCAACGTCTCTGTTTTACCAGAACCCAAGGCCGCCTGAACAATAATAAACGCACATAGCGAGTATAAGATCAGAACAAAAGACAGGAGACAGGACACAGACATACTGACTGGCTGTCCTGCGCGCTCCGCTGGAAAGCGATCTTGGCGAAGCTCGCTTAATATTTGCTCCTTGATTGAATGGGCAATGCCCAATACGCAATTTCCAGCTACACATCCCTCACAATAGGGCATCTTGATGCCCCTTACGTGAAAGCCAAAGAAACGTGAAAGAGGTTTTTTCAAATTGTGTTTTTCCTCTGTTCTAACCGTCACACATTTAGCACTCAAAACAAGCCTGCATTACATCAGCCTTTCGGTAATACACATTGAACCAGGCTTAAAGGGTAGGTAACCCGGGGAAGCAAATTGCAGTGGTATAAACGGCACATAGATAGGTTTATAGGTAGGTTAGCTAGCCCTAGGCGTGTCAGCGATGCGCCCCTACAAATCACGTCTGACTAGATGTGAAAGGCGGCGCTAGCTGCGTGTAAACGGGACTTATAATTACCTTAGGAAGCCACCAAAACTGTAACTTTATGAAATAAATGATGTTGTTGTTGTTGTTGCATATGCATCTAATAAACGAATGACGACTGGAACCTGATAACTCTCGGCCTGTACCCATATCGTCACAATACACGTACCGACTTGCAAGCAAAAAACCTAGCCGGAAGGTAAATAATCAAGCCCTGACTGTTTTTTGGGAGGCCGAGAGTTCAGGCCCGGCCTTCCGGCCAATATGACCACTAACAGTTTGCCTTCCGGTTTGCAAATCGAAAGGCCCGCCTTCCGGTAAACTGCATGGTGTATGGCCAGCTTTAGAATTTCATTATCAAAACTATGCAGTGAATAAACCTATGCAAAGAATGTGTAGAAGTATGAGCCTCTACGAATTAGACTGTTTTCATATGTCGCTAAATAGTTTTAAGAAAACAATAAAAAACTATTTTTCCTGTAAATATACCTAATAATGATCTGTGTTCTTGCTTGAGACTTATTGTAAAAATGGCAAGTCCGTAAATAAACATTTATTTATTTATTTATTTAGTATTTAAAAATAGTGTTGAACATGTTTGCCAATTTATTGTAAAAATGTCCACCAAGAATGATATAAACAATTCGTTTGTCTGCGATGCGACTAGTGTTGTTTCATGTGTTGAATCCATTGACATTTAAATACATGTTTTCTCTGGAAAGAAAATTAAAAAATATATACTAGAGAACCTGGAAAAGCCGGAGAGTTTCTCACAAAGAAATTATTGGCTACCTTATTACCACCGACAAGAATTTTCTTTGGTGGGTTTTTTTGTCATGTTTATTTAATTTTAGGAATTTAATGTTGGAAAAGAAAAATAAAATTGTACTTGCTTCCTTAATAAATAAACATTATTATTATTATTATTACCCCATCTATTTAATTCCCAAATAAAAAAAAAACCTGGGTGCAACAACTTTTACAACTTTAGTTAAAATTTCATAATTATAATAAAAATGCTAACGTTGAAAAGGGCGGCATGCTCGTTATTTCAACTTGTCTATTTATTCTAGGTGTGCACCTATACTATGTCAATGGCGAGGTTTACGCCGAGTGTCTCTCCGATTCTGCAATTTTCGTGCAGTCTCGCAACTGCAATCACCATCATAATTTCCATCCGTCGACGGTGTGCAAAATTCCAGCTGGTTGCTCACTGAGGATCTTCAATAACGCTGAGTTTGCGGAGCTGCTCTCCCAATGCGTCAATCACGGGTTCGAGGCCGTCTATGAATTGACGAAAATGTGTACCATAAGAATGAGCTTTGTGAAGGTAAAAGCGTTTGTTGACAAACACAAAATTATATTTTTACTTTAACCTTAGTTAGGCCCTTAAGACGTGGTCTGGTTAAGTAGTTAACTAAAACATATTTTTTCGTTTGGTTCTACAGCTACTTAAAATGAGTCATCATAAAGTCGGCATCAAATGAGACATATCTTGATGCTTAAAATTAGCCAATACAGTGTAATTATAAGGTCGTCATCAAATGAGACATATTTTATTGAATGAATCAACCACAATTTTACTTTTGTGTGATTTTTTGCTTGTCTGCAGTGACTGTTATGTGTATGCGCATTTTTGGACTAATTTGTGGAACAGAGCAGAGTCAATTCGTTTATTTATAAACTTGATAGTAAACTAAGTCAATTTGTTTTTAGGATAAGTAAATGTGTTCAGGGTATGTTTTGTTTTTTTGGACATCAATTCAAAACACGGTGTCAAATTAGATGGTAATGGTATATGTGCCCATATTGTTGACATATTAAGTTGTAAGGTTAAAGTAAAGTCAAATCTGGTATTTGTTAAAACTGATGCTTTATATAGCTCTTCCTCAAATTTCTCAACTATAGAATCTCATGTACAACCTGAAAATGGTGTAAGTCTGGGGCAGAAATTGCTTGTTTCTGACATTGCTCCCAACTCTAACAATGAGAGTAATTTTTTATAGCTTCACCTCCAACTAAGGAGGTTTTTGACAAAAATAATGACAGTAGTATTTTACTTCTTAATATTCAGTCCTTAAGGTAAGTGTGCATTTGCCTTTTCGGATCATTGTAATTTTCCTGATGTAGTTTTGATTACTGAACATTGGTTGAGACCCGGTGAGTGTTTCTCTGTAGCGTAATATACACCGATCTCTGTTTTTTGTAGGGAAAATTCATTGCATGGTGGCACACTGATTTTGACTAGAAGATTAAATCCTAAATACAGATTTGTAATCGTAGATAAGTTTAATGATATACTGAAGGAGTGTTTATTTGAGATTTCAGCCTGTTATTGTAAGAAAAACTTGACATTGCTTTATCTGGAATTTCATATGGGTCAAGCATATTACTTTCTGGTGATTTTTACATTACTTTTAGTGATAGAGACTCTGTAAATACCATAATGCTTTCTAATTTACTTGTGTCTTACGGGCTAAAGATGCATGTTGAATCATCGACTCGCATAAGTAATCATACATCAAGTACTCTTGACTATATATGTTCCAATTTTGATAATGTGTCCTGTTCAGTTTTGAATGCACGTCTCTCTGATCACGATGGGGTTGGCTCTACATTCACGGGTTTGAGTGAGAGACAGACAGAGCGTAAACGGGATATGATTTTTAGCACATCTGCCTTTGATAAGTTTAGTCAACTTGGTCGTGGTGTGAAGTGGTTAGATGTGCGTCTGTCTCCCGAACCAATTACTTGGTTTCATTCCATCTTGCTTAATGTCTGCGACCTAGTCTTTCCATTGCGTTGGATTAAGCACGCACCCAAGAAGCATAAACCGTGGCTTACTCAAGGCTTAAAGCTGTCTGGAGCTAATCTGCGTGCGCTCAACTATATGAAGAAATTCTGTTGCAATGATTACATTGTTGCATACTGTAATAGATACCGCAGAATATATCGGAAACTTATAAAGACTGCTAAGGAGCTTTACTATCAAAGCAGACTTACAAGAGCTAATAACAAGCAGAGGGAGAGCTGGTCTATAATTAATGAACTGCGTGCTAAACAAGCGAAAATGTCTACATTTATCCCAACACACTAAACAGCTTTTATTGCACTATACCTGAGAGCTTGACTCAGAAACTGCCCCCATCGGATGACCCTCTCTCTTACATGACAAATGTGTCTGTGCCACAATCATTCGGTTTCCTCCCCACTCATGCTGCAGAAGTTAGAGATGTTCTTCTGGGAATTAAGAACAAAAATCCTGCGGACAGGATGGAATCTCGGTCGAAGTGCTTTTGAGGTTGCCAAACAATGCTTTGGAGGCCTTAGCATGGGCAATAAATGATTCCTGGTCCAGACGAGTAGTTCCTGCTTGTTTGAGTTCTGCGATAGTTATACCATTGCATAAGGGTGGAGACTTGGAAGAACCATCAAACTATCGCCCCATTTCCCTTTTATCCACCCTGGCAAATACCATTGAAAAAATTGTAAAGGTAAAAAATGTGGAATTACCTTAGGTCACGTGCCCTACTTTCTTCGGATCAATTTGGATTCCAGAGCTCAAAAGGAACCCACGATACCATCTTCAGCTTTCTGGAGAGAGTATATACCTATATGAATCAGGGACAGGCAGTGGCTGCAGTGTTTTGTGACCTTTTCAAGGCGTTTGACTGCGTCGCGTCGACCATCGGATACTGCTCATGAAGCTTGAAAAATATGGATTTAGGGGCCCTAGTCTTGCGTGGTTCCGATCGTACCTTGGCGGTCGCAGTCAGTCAGTGGTTACATGTGACCAGAGGTCGTCATCTTTGAGTGTTACCTGCGGCGTTCCACAGGGATCAGTTTTGGGACCTCTTCTATTTCTGATATATGTCAACGATTTGGTTCAAATTAACATTTCGGGAGAATTTACACTTTTCGCTGACGATATCTCTGTCGTGTGGCATAACGATAATTCCGAACAGCTGAAAAAGAGTTTAGCTGCGGACCTTCTTGCAATCAAAAAGTGATGCGACTCAAACCGTCTTACTTTCACGCTGGAAAGACAAAGGTGATGGGATTCCGGTGCGACATGCGGGGGTTGCGACTGGAAAGTGATCCATTAAGGGAGGAGGGAGTGACAAAATTATTGGGACTGTCCATTGATAGCGATCTTCGTTTTGAGGAGCACATTATGCTGTTGAGTAGTCTTCAGGGTGCTTTGCTATAAGGTCAATCAGGGAAGAACTTGGACAGGCAACAGCTCGAACGGTGTACTTTGGATTATTTGAATCACATCTCAGATATGGAATCTCTTTCTGGGGTGTAAGCAGCCAATATCTGCTGAATATACTGTTCGTTCTGCAAAAAAAGGCCATTCGTTTCATCGCTGGCTTAAATCAGAGAGAATCATGTAAGCCTTACTTTATATCACTGAAGATTCTAACCCTTACTTCTCTGTTCATTCTGGAGACAACATTTTTGGTCTACAAAAATCAACCATCTACAAGTACCCGGGATAGCGAGGCCCGCCACCAAACTCGCCAGGCTTCAGCTCTCCCTTCCTCGACCGACTAAGGAACTGACCAAAAGGTCTTTGATATATGAAGGCAAAAAAATGTCTAACCACCATATTAGGGCTAATAATTCAATTAGACTTTTTAGACAATCCGTAAAGGAACTTCTTTTGTGTAAGGCTTATTATGATATGAGCGGGTTTTATACAGATAGATTGTTGTGATATTTTAAGGTTGGCTGCGTGTTATTTATACATATTTATTGGTATTAATTAGGGTATTTTATTATGATGATGACTGAAATAGAAGACAAAATATATCTGAATAGTTCTAATAGTATACTGACCAATTTTTTTTTTAATTTTTTGTTTGTTTGTTGTATTGTTTTTCAAGTATATGTAGACTCAAATTTTAGTTTTTTAAATTTTTACTTATTAGGAGCCTATTTGCTACTGCTCTGTAATATTAACCTGTATGATTGATTAGATATAAGTATAGTTGTAGCACGCTTTGTCAATGGAAACTAGTTTATTGAACAATAAAGCACTTTTGATTGATTGATTGATTGATAGAAACAAATTAAAATCACGCACAGCTAAAATTATGAGGTTCACATTACTTATCTCAACAGCAGCAAATTCACATGTTATTTCTGTTGAGTGTCTATTCAAATATTCCCTTGTACAGCCTCCCATGTCATTTTTGGCCAAAATTACTGCACCCCCATGTGTATGTTGTTTTCTAGATAAGTTTGATACCAGAGAATAGCCAGGCAATGAAAAAGATAATGTCTCCTTATAGGACATAGAATGTTCAGCTTCTTGAACATTTTCTAGGAATACCTCAATTTTTCCAATTTTATTCCTTATGATGGTTAGACTTGACCTTTCTCCACTGGATTTTTTCTGAACACTGGGCGTCGTCGAAGATGGAGAAAATTATTAAGTACAATTCCTGGAGTAACCCAGAGGTTCGGAAACATGACTGCTTGTTTTGCTTCAGTTGGGACTTCCAGTTTAAAACTACTTTTGTACTTTTCTTGTTTTCATTTTATAACCTCCGCAGGAGATCTAGAGTTTGCCATGGATATATTTTATTAGTTATTTTTCAGTTGTTTTTACGTCTAATCTGGACACAAACAAGTAGTAAGATCTCTGGCTTGCAACTGACATTCCAAAATCAGTGTTTCCACCATGTACTGGTTTGGACCTGCTGTGTTCAGGATACCTTTTCCGATCTGTATTTTTTTGACAATACTCCAATTTTCCCCATCTGGTGCCTCTATATTGTCATTTGCCTAAGAAAGTTTGGATACTTTAGGCAAAGTTTCCGTTTACGAATTTTGCGATGTAATTGTTTTATTTATTTTTATTTTGGCTGTGTGACTTGAAGAAGTGTCATCTGTCATGTCAAAGATGTCATCTCCAGATGGTGTATTTGAACTACTTTTGTTAATTTTAAGTTTAGTTTTTATATATACCTATTACATTGCAGAACATGCTTATGCATGTATGAGTTCCATTTGTAACTTATTTCGTTACAGGGTTGGGGCGCTGAATATCACAGGCAAGACGTCACAAGCACGCCCTGTTGGATCGAAATACATTTACACGGGCCATTGCAGTGGCTCGATAAGGTTCTGACGCAGATGGGAGCGCCGCACAACGCAATCAGTTCAGTTTCATAATGGCTTGCAGTGAGTAGAGTTGCAATGACTTTAATACCTTTTTTCTGGGAGGTTTATTTAAAACGATGCCGATGGTTTGGAACCTGGCGAACTGCGGTTTATATTTTCATTTAAAACGCAAAATCATGTTTTCCAAGAGTCTGTAGCAATGCAGTTGAAATTATTTTACTTTGCATTTATTCTAAATTTCCCGCTCACATGTGGTTAAGAGCTGGTATCATTCTTTAGATTTATGGAAAAATGTGATTGGGCAATGTTTTGAGTTGATTGTTTGGCGGTCACGGGAAAAACTGAGCATCTCATTAGCAATTTTTGCAAATTGCTGAGGTTGAGTTTCTTTGATTTTTCAGAAGTTTTAGTTTTCCTTGTGAGTATGACGCTTACCGGGAGGTCACCAAAGTGTTACCTATAAAATAACTTATTGCGAAAGATAACTTTCGAGAAGCATTATAAGTTACTAAAGCTTGAATCTGACATAATTATCTTAATAAACTTGTTTAAAATAGCAAGCTGTATAATATGTCATAATTTGATATATATAAGCTGTAGAACGAAGGTATTCGTGCTTAAATAGAATGAACAGCGACAAAAACTACTTGCCTAATAAAGTATCTGAAGAAAGGCTTATAAACTTAGCAAACGTTTCAAGAAAAGAGGAACCACAGAATGAGCAATTTCACGAAGATATTAATAAGTTTGCCACTTTAAAGTAGAGGACTGAAGAACTGATCTGCAGTTCAAGTAATAAATTGCACTGTAAGTATTTACTATTTGAAACATCCAACAAATCGTTTATCTCTATTATTTCTGGAAGAGGGGAGAGATATATCAAGTGTGATTCGCCTGAGCCGCTACTATACAAGGCCAGCCATGTTAATTTGGGAAACGGGTTGAGGATCGTCATTTTTAGAACCAACTCGTGACCCGTCAAAAAAAAATGAAGTGATAATGCATCTTAACTAAAAAGTTGGTATTATTTTGGTGTAGATGGGAAGTTTTATTTTATTGGACAGTTATGGTAAATTCAAGCTTTAGTAACTTATGTATAGTGAAAAGTTCTGATGTTAAACACGCATAGGCCAAGACTCGTCGCCTCTTGGTATACAACATGACAAGAAATGACGCTTTAGCAGTTTGTATTTATTTTGAAGGCCTTGAGACAGACAATATTACTATTATGTAATTTAATGACTAATCTATGATTATGTTAGTTATTCCTTAAAAAAGTTGTATTTAGCATCTGCCATGCTGAATTTATTTTACATATAATAACACAGCATTAAAATGCTATAAATAATATCCATTAGTTAAAAATTCCTCCAACGTGCATTTTATTATTTGCAGATATTAACTCAAATATTTTGACGACACACGAATGTCGCAATAATATAAGTTTTCGTGGGAATTGTCAGTGGTAACATAGTGTTTGCAACAGTATAAGACAAAATATTTTTGTGTTATTTAGTATATTCATTCTAATCCCTAGGGATCCTCCTTTTTATTGTACAGGGACTGCCTATATTTTAAGATGATAGGTACACTCAAAAAAACTATGCCAAATGCAAAATATAAACCATCTCAGTGTACATAGATCTCCCCGCTGACCTGAAAATATTAGTTTAAGATTTTTTTACTGTGGTATATAACTTTCTAAATAATTTTTTTGCAACTAAATTTGTTATTCTATAATTCTATTATTTACCATTTTATTGAGATTTAGTTTTACATGTTTTTGTTTTAAGTATATTATGGTACAAGTTTAGTCAAGAAAATTTTATATCATGTTGAAGATTAGTCAACATTGTTTAGCTGTATTGTGGATGATTTTCGGTAGCTCAGGTATATCTGTATTTGACCTGCGAATAATATTTATCAGTGTGATACTTAAATTTCTTTAATATATTGGTGCAATTTTTTATAGGTAATATGTTATAATCAATATTATATGGATATATTTATAGTCTCGTAAAAACGAATAGAATTCATTTAACAATTTTGTAATTAAAAGCCACATATTGTTTTCTATAGATCAGTTCACGCTCAAAAGTTAGTGTGGCGCTTATGGAGAACGTATTACTTGATTTTAGCCTTGTTTCTGCAGGCAGTTAAATAAATGCATAATTTCTTAAGCGGGAGGTATTTTCCTATATGTACAGGGTTATCCAACGAGGACTAGACAAGGTGATTTTTTGACTTTCCCTGTTTTTATAAAAAAATTGAAATAGCCATCATGTAATTTTCTCCCCGAATTCGGATATGTTCAGCAAAAAACAATTGAACATCAAATAAAAGTGTTAGGGGTCACTTTGATATTTTTTTAAATGGAACACCTTGTATATTACTACATTTTTGGACTCTCTATTTTTTATATACAAACTTTTATTTACTTTTACCTGTGGGTCTGTCTGTCTGTCTGTAATCAAATCTTGCAAGCTGAATTAGAAGTACTTCTAAATGACTAAATGTCCGATTGACTTCAAGGGTAGGGGAGGGGGGCACTACTTAAAGTATGTCCGATTGGTCCATTGGTTCAAATGTGGTGACCCCCGCCCCTTCAAGGCTAGTGGCGGGGGCACAACTTAAAATATGTCCGATTTTGTTCAAATTGGTATATGGCCGTTTTTGGGGACAAGGAATATGATTTTTTTAATCAGATTGTGAAAACTCAAAATGGCCGATTTGGGGTTAAACCTTACAAGTCAATTTTAGCTGACTTCTACATATCCCATTGGCTTCAAATTTCGTACGCGCTTGCAGTTCCAATGAAAATACAAAACACTCCTTCCCCCTCGTTTAAGGCTAGTGATGGGGGCACAACTTAAAGTAAGTCCGATTTCGTTTAAAATTGGTATATGGGGGTATATGGAGACAAGGAATATGATTTTTTTTTATCAGATTTTGAACATTCAAAATGGTCGATTTTCAGACCTGTGGGTCTCTTTGTCTGTAATCAAATCTTGCAAGCTGAATTAGAACTACTTCTAAATGTCCGCTTTATTTTAGATTTGGCATGTATGACAATACAAATTTTTTTTTCTTATCAAAAATCAAAATGGCGGATCTAAAATGGCGAATTTTGCTGTTTTTAAGAATTCATGACCACCATCGATCTGTAAAACATATAACAAAACTAGCGATACTGTTTTTATCATCAACTTTCTTTTTTTGAAATACCCACTTAATTTTTTTTTAGTTTTTTAGATGATATTGGCGTTATTAACATATATTATTATTTTTATTTTTTTTTCTTGTTTTTTGAATATTTATTTTTCTTTGGCGTAATTTTGAATAGTTTAAGTTAATTAATTTTAATTAAAGTTTGTATTTTAAGAAAAAGTTGATGAAGGGTATGGAATCTGACGTAACTTTTTATTCAATACCAGCTTTAATTAAATTTATTTATTCTAAACTTTTCACAATTACGTCAAAGCAAAATAAATAATTAACAAAAAAAGTAAAAATAAAATAAAAAAAATATGTGCGTCAGCTTTATAAGTACACAACTGAAAGAGATGTTAGGAATTGAGTTTTTATTTTTTAAGCTTTTTTTTCCTCAACTTTTGCACGATTTTCTCTTTGCTTTTTTTCAACTTTTTTTTTTTTTTAATAAAGCATTTTCTTTCTCGACCTCGTAGCTGAATTCCTTCGCCATTTTTTCGCCGAAAACCGCGTTTCTCGAATTTTTTCTTTTTATTAATTTTTTTTTCTTATTTCATTTTAACTTCTTATTAACTTTCCGAATAATTTTTTTTTATTTTTTACCCATTTTTTCGAATATTTTATAATATGTATGATTAAACAGGGTCATCACTAGTCACATTTTCGACCCTTGAAGAGAAATCGACAAAAAACGGTTTTTTCTCAAATTCCCCCCTTAAGTTAGAGCCCCGGTCCCCCCGTACGGTCTAAGGTAGCTCCCATGAGGCGCACCTACCATAAAAATTTGGAGCTCGTAGCCCTTCCCGTTCTCCCGAAATTAATTATTTTAGTTTTGTTGTTCTCCCCCTCTCCTGGCCGAAGGGGGGAGTTTCGGGGTCCAGTTTTCGTCCAGGATCCTCATTTTATCCCGGCTACATGTCCTGAAAATTTCAGCCCTCTGGCTATATTGGAAAATGCTTAATTAAAATGGTGTTTCACTTTGGTTTCCATTTCATTTGATTTTTTAAATTTTTTCTGACTTACTACCCTCGCTAAAGAAGTTTCACTTCAATAAAAAAAAGTTAAGAATACATGTTCATATTAATAACGCCAATATCATCTGAAAAACGATAACAAAATTAGTTCATATCTAAGAAAAGAAAGTTGATGTTGACCCCTTGAAGGCGAAACGTCGGCGTCGGGTTCCGAACTGAATACCACCATTGGATAGAGCGGAAAAAGTGGCAATGCAAAAGTGCTATTCAATTTGAAATCCGTTTTTAAATAATCCCCCGATTTTTCGCAGTTTCGGTTTTTTTCCGGATATCTGCGGAAAAACTCGGGGTTTTAAAACTTTCTAAACGGCATATTGTTAGGCACCTAAACGCGCAATTTTGCTCTAATTTGACTGTATCTCTTAAGGTTTTTGAGATCCCCATATATAAACTCCAATTCGAGCCACCCTG
>MU190764.1:16988-32236 GCA_016904865.1 Pissodes strobi | reverse complement strand
GACGTTTCGGTATGAAATATCCATCATCAGTAGTTTTTCCTGAATATATATGGCTCTGATTTATTTACATTTTAGCTTTATCTCTCTTCAGATGCTAATTAAAGAAACGTTTGTCTTTCTCTGGTAGCCATTGCTGATCCATTGACAGTGTTGCCAATTTGATTTCAGTTTCATTCTGATTTTTTATAAGTCGTTTAAATTTGGATTATTTTTTGGAAGAAGTTATTCTGCTGAAACCAACGATATAACGTTTCAGTATGAAATAGTCATCATCAGTAGTTTTCCCTGATATTTTCTTTGTCTTTTACAGCTTTACCGCTTTATAGTTTATTATTATGATACGTTGACAGCGTTGCCACATTGGCTTTAGATTCTGAGATATTGTGGAATACGTACAAATCATTATAAACTAATTTTTTTAAGACGTTTGGTATTTAATTATACTAAAAAGTTGATTTAGAGTTTTTATTTAAATTTTTTTAAATAACTTGATATGTTTCTCGACATTTCGATGTAAACTATCCATCATCGGTAATTTATCTTGACATCTAGATTGGGTTAATTTGGATTAAGCTGAAAGCCATTAATGATATGTTAACAGTGTTGCCAAGTGTCTTTTAAATTCAATCAGGCCTTTTATAAGCTGTTCGAGTTGTCATTATTAATTTAAATTTGGATTATGATATAGTTTCGGTATGAAATAGCCATCATCAGTAGTCCTGATTATGGTTCTAACCTTTTCTTTATCTTTTACATCTTTAACGCAGGACATTCATGATACATTGACAGCGTTGTCAAATTGGTTT
Source organism: Pissodes strobi (assembly GCA_016904865.1). Taxonomy (NCBI): domain Eukaryota; kingdom Metazoa; phylum Arthropoda; class Insecta; order Coleoptera; family Curculionidae; genus Pissodes; species Pissodes strobi. The sequence goes on along the minus strand of MU190764.1, from coordinate 31,430 downwards.
AAGTTCTGAGATATTGGGGAATACATACAAATGACTATAAAATATTTGTTTTAAAGCCACAAAGTCATCAAGATTATGATTACGACTCTTTAGTTGATTTTTTATGCGAATTTGGCTTTTTTATTTTGATTTTTTGAAATAACTCAAGACAGGGCTGCTTCGATGTAAACTATCCATTATCGGTAGTTTGATATTGAGTTTTTTTTTTCTAAGATATATGATATTACTTGTTGCAATATCTCATTTTAGACGGCTGTGTGCTCTGTGTGTGAGAGATAAATTTTGTTAAAAAAATACAAATCTTTTAAAAGAAAAATTGCATCTGAGATTCTTATAAGCAAAATGCTATTTGGCAACAATGTCAACGTGCCATGCACAAACATTGTATACAATAAATTATTTTCCTTCACGGTAGCATGAATCTCTAATCTAAACTGATTTAAAATAAATAACTTTTGAGATAATTTCCAATAAAGAAAACCCAAAGACCATATCAATTGAAATTGCAACATGCAGACATGTGTTATAAATGCTCTATAAATTGCGCTCTGTTTTTACTTAGATTAATTTTTTTGGGGACCTTTTTGTACTTATTAATTAGTCATTTAATTTTAATTCATATTTAATTTTGTCTTTGTTATATATATTTTTAATTGTTTCAATTTTTTCGCAATTTGTATTTTTTCTTATAATAATAATATATGATCACTCTTTACTACTTGCAACTAAATTAAAAGTTTATAAATAAACAAGGGCAAAAGTGTACAAAAATTCAGCCGAAATCGTACCTCAAAAAAATGAAACAAACTAAACCAGACGCAGAAAAAAATAAATAAATTCCTAGGTAGGTACCTGTAATCAGATCGTACTTCAGCCAGCCACCTGTAAACCACGGCAAAAGTAAAAGTATTCTTCACTGCAACCACTCACACTGATTCGCACCATCCAACGAAAAACAAGGTGGTACACTCTACTGGTACCATTCGTTCTATTGTGGCTTGGCACTTGCTATACACCCGACCACAATCTATTTAATGGGGGGAGGGGAAATGGGCTTGAATATTATTGTTTGACATTTATCTTTTCGGCCTATTGACAAACATACAAGTCCGACAGGTTTTCGGGTTTTTAATAGTGGAATTAAGAATGATTAGTCATCCCGTGAGTTTCGATAATATTTACGGTATTTATGTCCAAAAATATAGATCGATTTTCTTCAATTTCAATTTTAAATAATAGTATTAACGCACTCTATGTTTTAGTATGCGATTAACACTGAGCCATGTAAACGCACTCATTAAAACAATGCCCTGGCTAGAAATGAGGGCTGCAACCAGTCATACAGGGAGAGGGTAACTAAGCCATAGGCGTTGTTGCCAACTTTTGATTATGTCTATCCGGCTATTATTATTATGTTCTATGATGTATATGGGAATATTGGGAATGCCTCTTATACTATACGTAATTCCCGTCTGCATCGCTAGCCGGGCATAAGCCCCGCATAAATGCAACAACCTTGAAAGATCAACTGCGAAGGCCATAAAAGCACGCAAAGGTAAACCCGAACCTAAATCGAAACCTTTTTTTATTTACAAATTCATATCGAGGGCCTTGAACGTGTCTTGTTTTAATCATTTTCTTGTCGGAGGGAAGACAAGCCATTGCCCCGAGAGATCCCAACGGTCAATTAAGAAAGTGCATTCTCATTCTTAATGCATTCTTAAACGTTTATTTACCAATAATTTCTCATGAGTCATGCTGAGCTAATGAATTTGTTTGTTTTTGAACGTGCTCAAAATCATTGTTATTTTGAATTCCTATTTTCAATTTTTAAAATTGAATTAGCTTTGAATCCTTAAGGCTTAAGGGTCCTTCGACCCGGATAACGTGAGGATTCCTACTAAAAACCATGTTTTCATTGAGTAGGTACCAGCAATTTTACGAGTAACTAAAGGGAAATTATAATAATTGTAAATTGGAATTCAATACATCCATGAAATCAGAACGCGCTAAGGCAGCTAAGCTATAATTTTATTGTAATTTAATATATACCTTTTTGATCGTTTTAAATTGGCAGTATTGTAGTACATATTTAAGTATAGTACACATTGCCAGTTCTTTCCTTGTTCAAAAACTCTTGAAAACATATACAACGATTTTATAGATTATTAATATCGAATATTCTTTTGAAATAACACTTCTTCCCTGGGCCACCAGAAGTGGAGAGGGAGCATGATATCCGACTGAGGGCTAGAAAGAGATAGAGCAAACCCTCACGAGCGCTCATCATCCTTACTGCCGCAAAAGAGGAACAGCAAGAGCTTCAGGACAGCAGGAAACTGTTAAAGGAGACAAGGGAGTTGCTGTTAAAAGGAGAAATTAAAGCATTAAGGAATATAAGCCCTATGAGGCAAGGAGGGGCAATTTTTGAGTCCCGCATCAGCGAGCAAAGGGACAAGGTTATACAGCTATTGGGTAAAAAGGAAAAATGGGATATCAAAGGGGATGTGTCAAATAGACCAAGATTTAGAATAGGAGGGGTGGAAAAGGAAATGACAGACGGGGACATCCTGCAAGCTCTATGTGATGAAAATGACGCAATAGCCCAAAAAATGGAGGGGGGCACAGGCGCATTAAGAGTGGGGAGCAGCAATGTTTGGTCTTGGCTAGTGTGTACGACGAACCGGGAGGGAACTCTAACACCCGATTAATGAGAGAAGAAGGGGGAACTGAGTAACCTAAAGGACAAGCTTGTTATTGGAGGGGATCTTAACGCCAAAAATGAAGCATGGGGGGGGGGACATCACAGATGCTAGAGGGGAAGAACTGCTCCTTTAGGGAATACAAAATGGTTTCAGGCTTTACATTGAGGGAGATTCACTAGCCACATTTAGCGGATCAAGGGGAGAAACTTGGGTTAACAGGACTTGGGGGAAGGCAATAAATGTGAACAAATCGATAGTAGAGGACGAGGAGTCACTAAGTGACTATATTCGGTTCCAACTAGAGATGTGTTTGGGACAGGGGTATAGGCCAAAGACCAAGTACAGCTTTAACACGACTAACTGGGACAAATTCAGGGCAGAAATATAGCTAAATATGAGGACGGCCCATTGGGAACGAAAGAGGAGCTGGAAAATGAAGCTATGAACGTTCAGCAGCATTGTACTAGGGTTTGTACTGTTTGTAGTATGAAAATAAACAAACATTAGGAAGGAGAATTTGTCAGTCAATTGGGAAGACTGAGAGCAGAGGTACGGGAGGCCAGGAAGGATTTCCAAGATGAAATAGACCAAGTAAATAGGGAAAGAAAAAGGAATTTATGAATGGGCATGAGAAGGGAGTACAAAAACCTGATTAAGGATAAGAGACTGCAATGGCTAAAGAAAGACCTGGACAACCTAACGGAGAATGAGGGTTGCGAACGGATTTGGGAATTATTGCGCAAGATGTAGAACTCCTTTTATTTATTGAATAAAACTCCAGGTAACTATTGAGTTCTGTATTAATTATAGCAAGGCATATACAAGATAGTAACGTGACATAATCTACGTACGCATATCAATGCGTCACTCAGTCTTCTATTCTCTCTCTACTCTACTCTACCTTGGGTTGGTGTAGGTTCGTATTATAAATATAATGTTACAATAACAATACCAATTCAACAAGGTTGTCTTGGCCTTGTCACCCGCGTCGAGTATCTCGTTCATTGCAGTTAAACAATAATATTACGTGTAGTAGGTAATGCGAATAACCTTCGTCTAGACCTCGAAATAGTCTGATTGCAGTCACGATCTAATTTATGACATACCGAGTGTTTTTCTGATACACTACATAGAGAGGAATCGTAAGAGGGAAAGAGCGACAACGGACAGGGGAGGCAGGGAAATCACAAAAAAGAAAGATCTAGACCTTTTTCTGATAAAAGAATACCATCCAGATCTGAGCAATATAGAAAAAGTTGAAAGGGAGCGCTATGAGCGCAGTAGAGCAGTGGAATATGAGTATTGTATTTATGATAAGGCCTTAGAGGAAAAGGAAGTGGAGAAGGCAATAACGCTGAAGAAAAACAAAGCATGTGGGTTGGACAAGATTCCAAGGAGGGACTAGATTATGGCGATTTACCAACAATGCTGGAGGACTTCGTGCTTCTCAAAGGCCTGGAAAACAGCGAAGCTTTGTTGGATTGCCAAAACCACGGGAGGATACGGGCCAATAAGTCTGCTCCCTACGCTCGGCAAAGTGCTTGATAGAATAGTGAATGTGAGAGTGAGAGAATGATGTGAAAGAAATGAGAAGATGAGCGATGAACCGTATGGATTTAGGAATGGAATCGAAGAAATTCGAAGAGTGAAAGGGGAGGGAAGGGACTCACTGATTGTGACGCTGGACCTCACGAATGCCTTTAACCTGGCATGGCCCGTCCAAGTAGATCGGGAGATGGAAAGGATGGCTATGCCAGGTAGAATGAGAGTGATGCTGTGAGACTTCCTGAAGAACAGGAAAGTCCGCAGCGGGGAGGAAGAGAGAATTATAGAAAGGGGTTGCTCTCAGAGATCGAGCCTAGGGCCAACCCTCTGAATAGTGTGTATGGAAGGATAGACATATATGCTCAAGCCTTTGCCAACGACCAAGTCATAATTATAGAGGGAAAGTCTGTAAAAGAAATAGAACAAAGATGAAAGAGAACATGGGAAATCTAAGGCATGGGAAATGGAAAGCCGGTCTCGGCATAACCTAGCCAAGACTAAATGCATGTTTGTAGAGGCTAGAGGTTCAATCAGGGGTCCAGTGGTACAAATAGGGGATGAAGGGGTACGGTGCAACTATTGAATTGACTTCTTGGGAATAAGGCTCGACACGAAATTAAATTTTATTGAGCATGTAAAGCATGTGAGAGCAAAGGCGGGGGGGGGGGGGGGGGGGATAGTGACAACGTTAGGGGACTCTGTAGGACAAGGGGAAAATAAATAAAGAAAAGGTAAAGCTCATATACGTATTGATGTATGGATGCGAGAAATGGGGTGAAAGGTCGAAGGACAGTAGAGTCCGAAGACAACTGGATGCGACACAGAGGATGTTTCTGCTTATGATGTGTAGAACCTACAGGACTGTGCCAACGGATGTGCTGCAGGTGGCAGCTGGAGTGCCCCCGTTGGACATAGTAGTTGGGGTTAGGAATGCGATGAGAACAAGGATGCTTGAGGACAAGAGAATGAATGGAGTGTGTGTGAGAGAAAGAGCGTGTGTATGGGGACGTCTTGCAACTGTGTCAGGGTGTTTAGAAGGGGAACGAAGGGATAATGTATTTGTGGATATGGCAGGTGACGAGGGAACAATGGGTCTGGGATGTATATTACAACGAGAGGGGGACTGGGTCAAAGAACATTGTAAGGTTTTAGGGGTTAGTGGTACGGTACAAGGCGAGTTGTGTGCAGTGCTGTATATGGTCTAGAGACGATTAGGACAATGGAAGGAAATGGCCAGTTCAACCTCAGGGCGGATTCTCAGATGGTGGTAGCAATGCTACGAAATTCCAAAACGCAACACAAGCTAGTAAATAGGATCCATATGGAGGTAACTGATCTAAGGAGCATGGGGAAGCTGATCAGTACAGGGTGGACGAGCAGGGAAACTGAGGGGATGAAAGAGACCCACAAACAGGCGGAAAGAGGGAAGAGAAGCGAGATTGAATGGGGAAATGGTGGATGTTTCAGTCTTTTGAATGGGAAAGCAATCAGAAAGGATTTTCAATGAATGGCAAGAAAGGTGGAATGTGAGTGTAAAATTTGTAGGGAGGTAGAGAGAGACAGGATTGACCTATCTTTCAAAGGGGTCATGGAAACATGGCCAGATACATAAAGAGATTTAAATTACAGCCAACGGATGGCATGTGTAGCTGCGGGGAAGGGCCTGAAGATGCGGACCACGTTAGGGACAGTTTGCACCTTGGAAGGTAGAGTCAGAGTGAGAGAGCAGATGATGAATGCATTCGGAGAATGGGACAACATACAGCTAAGAATGAGGAATAAGAGTGTATCGGCAGAGGTACGAAAGGGGAATAAATGGACAATGGCAGCAATCACTGACGATGACTACGTCAGATGATTTACTTTTAGGGCTGTAAATATGTACATGGGGCATTGTATCTTAGTTTAGGTTAGGTTGAAATGTAGGCTAACGGTGTAAAAATGTGTAATCATGATTTAAGTTTATCATGTCTGTATTAAGTCGAAATAATTAGGTATGTATTGATCCTCCCAACAGGGGATCCTCGTAGTGGGGAGGTTGGTGAAGCGGAGTTGGTTGGGGGTTCCCTTGAGAACGGTTTCGCTAGTTAGCGGGGGGACGTGCGGACGATAGGCCGATGCCGAAAGGTGGGACGCACCATACATTTCTCTCTTCTTCATGCCCGTTTGATCAAGTAGCGATCTCATTTTCTTCTTTTTTTTTAGTCAGTAATACGGACTAGGCATTAGACAGGAGTAAAAGATGTTGCCAAATTTCCTTTCTTAATTTCGGAATAACTTGGGTTATATATATTGTTTAATCTTCTGGTATAAATCTTGATTTTTAATGATGCCAACTCCGATATAAACAATCTGCTTGCAAACTGGACAAATTCTTTGATTCTGGCCCATTTTCACATCATGTAATTTAACCATTTAATTGCCTAAAATTTCATTGGAAACGGTTTGAAGCCGGAAAAGTGGGCCAGGACTGGAAAATGTTGAAATTTTTTGGCCACTAGAGGCAGTTTCTGGTGCATTTTATGGCAGATTTCGAGGTAAAATTTCACTTTCAGCATATCGATGTGCATTTTCGGTGACAACTAAGTAGCTTTATTTGCCATTAGGTACATTTTTCAGTCCTGGCCCATTCTTCCGGCTTCAAACCGTTTTTAATGAAATGTCAGGCAATTAAATGTTTAAATTACATTTTTTAACCTAAACTACTTGTCAAAATATTGCAAGGCTTATTCCTTCAAATTTCCCATAATGCGTCAAAAGCAAAGCTATCTATTCAGATTCGTAAACTTACCCAAGCATTGAAAATAGTATTTTTTGGGATTTCCTGATCTCGTTCGAAAGATTGTTAAAAGCTTATCTTACCTTGAGCGAGGAAATAATACAAACTTTGGCAACACCGCAATGCGATTAGCCAAAAAATTAAAGAGTTTTACTTAGTTTATGTTGAAAATTGGAACTGTAATTATTATAACTATTTTATTTATTGGCGGAGTAAAGCCCTACTATTGATCTAAATACCTATAAAAGCGATGATATACGACCTAGGGATACGATGTGTAATTTTCACATACTAAAAAAAATTTATTATATGTGTACTGTATTATACAATGGCAGTATTTCATTAAATAATGATAAATTACGCTTCGTGGCACAGGTTTTTCACTTCTTAATAAATTCAATCAACCACGACAAATCATAGCGGTTATAAAATACGTAATCGTATTATAAAATACAAATAAAAAAAAGTGTACCCCTGGTGGGACTCGAACCCACAATCCCCTGCTTAGGAGGCAGATGCCTTATCCATTAGGCCACAGGGGCTTGAAAGTATCTTTTGCAAAACTGAATGACATACCACTGATCGATACCATACTTTCAACTGCTAAACAGGATTATTTTGGTAATTTCCGTAAATATAAATAGAATTTAGCAAAGCGTTCTCGTATTATATATCAAATACTTAACCTACAACTACTTAACTTAAATATAATCGCTATTTTTGATATAATAGTTCTGTCACACTTGGCAACAAACATTGGGGGCTGAATCCGATATTTGTTGCAGTGATGGTACGTAAGGTAAGTTTGCTTTATGAATATCAGTTAATATTCAATGAACCTAACGCTAACCTTTGCGTATTGTTTCTAAAAAATTCACGTATTTCTCTAGTTCTGTCTTGTTTTAATGTAATAATGTTTTTCAGCTCGGCAAAAATTATGGTCAATTTTCGTGAAATTGGGTTTATGAGCAATAGTTTTTATGAATATTATTATCCTCATGTCAAATAATACCACACGTGGATCCGAATTATAGAGAAATAACCACACAATATTGTTATTTATCTGTAGCTTTCTTTATAAACTTATAAAAAATTATTAGGAAGGAGTAATTAGCGATCTTATACCGACAACAGGATTGACAAGAATAAAATACACTGGGCTAGAAACCGATTAAGGCCTCTGCCGTAGTGCCAACTAGAATAACAAAGCGGCTTATATTAACGAGGGCGCCACTTATTGTGTGAACATCTGTTCAGTCTGTTCTAGAATAGCAACAATCCACTTGATACTGTCCTGCCTGCAGTGCCTGCTGTCACATGCTTTGTCACTAGTGTCACTACAAAAACCTTGGATGATTATGTTAGGTTGGCAAAAATCAAAATAAATAAATAAGGAAATGGCAGGACTCTCAGGGAAAAGTAAGACCATATTGAAAGAACTGCGATTTTTAATGCAAAAATAGGTTGGAATTATGTTTCAGGCGTTCCGGAGACTGACGACCAACAAAGGATACGTTTTCAAGTAGAACTGGAGTTTGTACAGTGCTTGGGGAACCCTAATTATTTGAATTGTAGGTACCTTGACATTGTTTAAAATTCTTATATCTCTGCTAGCTCAACTCTACTTTAGTTCACTTTTACTTACAGTTTTAGCTCAGCGAGGTTATTTTAAAGACTCCACCTTCATAAACTACCTAAAGTACCTCCTCTACTGGAAAGAACCTGATTACGCCAAGTACTTAAAGTATCCCATGTGCCTGTATTTTCTCGATCTCCTACAGTACGAACACTTCCGAAGGGAATTGGTGAACGCACAATGCACCAAGTTCATCGACGATCAACAAATCTTGTTATGGCAACATTATACGAGGAGACGTAACAGATTAATGACCACTGCGGCAGCTAACGGTAGTAATACCGAGCAGAGTGGCAACTTGCAGCAAAATAACCCTCAACAAAACGGACATATTAATATAAATCCTAAAATGGCATAATGCCTGTGAAACGATTTAGGATGGTGATATTAAATTAGTAGGTTTGGGCTCAATCAAAGGCCACAACTGAGAATAATGTACTATGAAATCGCTTTGGTTTCTATTGCATGCAGAATATTGTAAATTGGATTTTTTTTCCTGTAAAAGATTTATCCCCGAAGATCGGGCTACATAAATTTTATATAGGTAAAATGGGAAAATGTCATATTATGTGTTTCCCTTTAGTGTCTATATTTGTGTTAATAACATGTCGGTTATGTCAATACATATGGCCTAAAACTAAAGTAAGTACATTGGTTAGTAGCTAATTTTTAAATTATTTTAATTTCCATTTACGTATACAAAAACAGTGCAAATGAAGAATGCCTCCCAGTTTCTACCCCATCGGTTCTAATGTTATGCCTATATTTACATGTAATTATTTATTAAATTTTTTATCTGAAAACAATGTGGTTTATATTGAGATGTAGTCCAAGCAAAGCTGAACATTTGAGGGAGTTGTGTAGAAACCAGCTCCGTAAGAGCTCAAATCCTAATAATACTGAGAGTCTGAGATGTGCAGCAGTAGTATAGTCTACCCTTTCAACCATTATTCCTTGGGATCGAATTTTGCCATTATTTTCTACAAAAGAAGAGTTATATAGGTATATCATGTTATCGGTATGGGCCCTGCTTTTACACCAAAAACTGACCTTTATTATTCGTTTTTTCTCCTTATAGACTCCTTAATTTGGAGATTTTTGAAAAAATTACACATTTACCGTTCCTAATCAATTTGTTTGCACATCAAATATAAGAATGAATATTTTAATAGCCGATTCTTACTAATTAAGAACAGAAATCGGCAATTCCTTTTAACCCACATACTTCGCGCCGTAACGGTACTATAATTGATATTCTTCTCGCGGTATAGCTCTTCTCCGTTTGAATAATTTAATTCTCAGTTTGGGTACCACCATTCGACCACAGTCTAAGCGCGGCACGTGGAATTATTCGCGTTAAAGTGGCTATGGGAATGTTTTTGGTCAAAATAATTTCGCCTGTTTAAATTAAGTGAAAGGTACACTAAGTACAGCATATATTAATATCTATGAGGAGCCTTTTGGTGTCATTTTGATAACGTACGTATCTGCATAATGTAAATGCATGCCATTCATGTGTGCGGAAATAGTGTTTCTCAAGTAATTTAAATAGTAAAAGGATGTAAGTATTTTTTTTTGTATTATTGTGATTCTGTCTGAAAATTAATAAGTACATTTTTGCTTTTTTTAAGAAAATGGAATAAAATCTAGAACAGTGTTGTGCTTTATGGTGAATTCAAACTAAGAATTGTGTAATTTAGTTCAAATTTGAATCGAAATGGTTGCGGTTACAAAGAGGCAAGTTCTTTTGGTTCTCCTTGTAGTGTTGGCAGTACTCCTGAGCTGCGATGCTAAAAAGAAAAGCAAATTAAAGAAGACTTCGAAAAGTGAGATTCTGAGACAGAAAGAGACAAACGCTATAAATTTCATGAGGTAAGTTAACTTTCCAGAATTGAGAACATTGTGTAGGTATGGGTAAAACTTACATATTAACAAATAATACTTAATTTGTGTAGAAAGGGAAAATGCTATAAGAGCTACAGAAACCGCTACTTTTTGCCTGAAATATCTCCAAATTCAGATCTTTGTAAATGAGACTCGGATAAATGTTCTTCTCACAAAACTGTACCTGTGCTGATCAGCTTTTCTATATAAAAAATAAATTTTTAAAAAATTGATCTACAAAGCGATCTTTCTATAGTGCGTTTCAACTGGAAGTGCTGTTGCATATCGTTAATATAAAATCCATTTCACCAAGTGGTGTCAGTTATTCACTAAGTCGTGTTCTTCTTGCAAGAAGTCAAGTATAAAATCAACTGTGATTTCTGCGATGCTACTCACTGCATGCCATGCTCCCGGTTCTCAACCTCAGACGCTCAGGTGATTCAATGAAGACTAGAGTTATGCTGTATGCTTGTCAAAACTGCTCTGATGGAATCAAAAATCCGGCAAAAGGATCATCAGGTAAAGTTACGATGTGAACTGCTGAAGGCGTTTGACTCACTAAGCGCGCAACTGTCTAAGAAAATGTCTCAATGCTTCTCTCCAAAACAAAATGACAGAACTCCAATCCAGCTTCACAAAACTGAAATGAAGGAATTAACCAAAAACATCGGTCTATTAAAGGCAGAGGTTCAGTGCTGTGAGTAACGTGACACGAGCAGCAACAAGTCTCTCGTTTTTCAACGAAGCTAGGGCCCCTTTTATTTAACTAACCCGTGTTTGTGCCAAGTGCTAAAAGGTAAGTTGAGCATAAACACAGTGCGTTTTCATTTTGCTTTGCTTTTGCTATTAGTTTCACTCAGTTATTTTTTGTATTTTGTTTCCTGCTTTTTGTCATTTAGGGCACTAAATTTCTGAACTTCTTTATGGCTTCAAAATGAAGTATTAGATACTTGATTGATGATTTTGATGGCGATAAAGTTCCTTTTAACCTTAAAAAAATACACACAATGGTGATATCAAACAAGTAAACAAAAATAAGCCAAACATTCTTTATGCTTCCTCTGAGGTCCCTACATTGTTTGCATGGAATCCACTAAAAAAGTGGGTTTCAATGTGGGCAAGGCGAATAATATTAAAATTGCCAGGGATATATTCAATCTTAATTAACCAATTTTAGAAAAATAAATAATAAAGGTTTAAATAGAATTTCAATTGAATTTATTTCTTATAACTCTGCTAACCAGTTTGTAAATAATCAAACCCTAATAGACAAAGGCTACAAGATTTTTATACCTTTCAATTTTGTTACTGCCAAGGGCATTGCTAGAGGTGTTGATTTTGACATATCCGAGGAAGAGCTTCTTAAATGTTGTAGCTTAGATGAAAAAATAGAAATTCTAAACGTTAAAAGACAATAGAAAAATCATAAAAGATAAAGTAATCTCCTATGAACCGAATGGGACAGTTCTTTTCACCTTCAAAGGAGTCGAGTTGCCTAGAGCAGTACATTTTTATAATCTTTTATTTAAAATCATGGTATATGTTCCACCTGTTACGCAGTGCTATCGATGCTTAAGATATGGACATACAAGATCCAAGTGTAAGGGCAAGGAACGCTGCTTAAACTGCGGTGAATCCAACCATTTGGAGGATGGTGAAGATTTTTCATGTAAAACATCCTGTTTTTTTTTGTAAAGAAGATCATAAAACCGCGTCAAATAGCTTTCAAATCCAATCCCATTAAACGTACCTTTCAACAAGTACTTTCGAGTAATCCCAATAAAAAAAAAATAATTCAGAAAAGCAATGATAAAGAATATATGAAGAAAGTTTATACACATCTAATGGAAGACTTATTGATGCCTCATCTCAATCTTGGATATCCCAACATAAACCTACATATTCACAAAATGTACAAAACCAACGGCCTAACACTAGTGCAAATTCACAATTTCAAAACATAGACTTTTTTCTAGTAACATCAACCTAGATATGGTTATTGAATTCATAAGGAATGCTTCAGTAGAGCAATCTAATATTATGAGAGGGATCTTGCTGTCCGAGCGGTGCCCTGGGACCTATATGGACCTGGACCAGCACTCCGACTACTGACAGGGAGCTCCCCCTATTTTCTTTAATATCTTACCTATTTATTAACATTCATTCCATCAAGTTCAAAGAACAACTTTAAAATCATTCAATGGATCATTCGTAGCGTTCTATCTAACCTAGACAATTTAAATAATTTAATATTTAAGGAAAACCCAGACATACTTCTTCTTTAATGAAACTTGGCTAAAACCTACCCGTAATTTTTCTTTAAATTCATACCACATTATTAATGCACGTGTCGCAACATGTATAAAAAAAATATCTTTTTCAATAAGATAAAAAGTTTTCATTCTGAATATGTTCAATACATAATTATCCAAGTGGGTGATACACTTATAAAAAATATATATGTCAGCAGAGATTCTGCCATGGATGAGAACCTGCTTAAAAGCCTCTATGAGCATATTGAATCACAGAATAGTGTGTTGATGGGTGACCTCAACTCCCATCATCCGATGTGGGATAATGTGCCCCCTAATAAAGGAGGTAAAACAATAAGTGACTTTATCTTAGCTAAGGACCTTGTAATTATGAATAATGGTTCTGCCACCTTAGTCCAACACCCAGCGCAGAAGTGTAGTGCTGTAGATTTGGCAATTGTCAATGGAGGGTTGGCAATTAAATCATGTTGGAATATTATATATGATTGTGGAAACAGTGATCATTACCCAACTTGTATGGTAATCAATATCAAGGATAATAATAGGTTTATCCAGACTTTCACTTCACCATATATATTAAGAAATTATGCCAAAGCGGACTGGAACGCATACCATGACAAAATCCTTTTATTTACTTTAAATGCAAATCCAAATATGGAATATGACGATTTCACCAACATAATGAATTTAGCTGGCGAGGAATCTATTCCCTATAAAAATTGTGGGAGGCTCCGAAAAAGCGGTAACTCATGGTGGGACGAAGAATGCTCTGATTGGATTCGGAGAAGGAAGGGTGCCATATAAAAATTTAACAACTTTCCCACGTTAGACAACCACATTTCTACTAAAAAAGAAAATTTAAGGAGGAAAAAGACAGAAATGTTTGTTCTGTTTTGTGAATCTCTAAATAGAGACTCAAATATAAAATATGTCTGTAATAAGGAAATTCTCCAATAATGATAAAAACAATAATCGTTTCCTGACGGATGACAAGATGGAACACAATATTCTGCTAACCCAAACCTTTCCCTAAATGTTATAAACAACCATAATGACAAAACTATTCAGCATGCATGAGCTAGATAATGCATTAAAAAACAAAAATTTGTCTGCACCTGGTTTGGATGACATTGCATACCCCATGTTAAAGTACCTGCCTCTCAGAGGAAAACAGATCCTATTAAATTCCTTCAACAAATACCTATTCGGAGGAAGAATCCCAGACTCCTGGAGAAAGCATAAAATCATCAGTTTTTTAAAACCAAATAGGGAAAATTTCAGACCTATTGCATTATCATCTTGTGGTGGTAAAATCTTGGAGATCATGATCAAAAATTGATTAGACTGGGCTTTGGAACACAAAAACTTTTTCAACAATAAACAATTGGGCTTTCGTAAGGGAAGAGGTATACATGACAATGTCATGTCATCTGAATCAGTAGTGGCCATTTTTCTAGACATCAAGTCCGCCTATGATAGTGTCAACATCTATAAATTGTATCATAAACTCATAAATTTGAATGTTCCATTGGAAATTAATAACCTTATTCATCAATTATTAAGATCAAGGCTTCTGTACAGGGTGTCCCAAATTCGAGCCTCATCATTGGGATCTCGGAA
>MU190764.1:0-16588 GCA_016904865.1 Pissodes strobi | reverse complement strand
TTCCGAGATCCCAATGATGAGGCTCGAATTTGGGACACCCTGTACAGCAGAACCAACAGTGGCACTCTTTTGGGTCCTACTCTTGCGACAAAGGGCCTTCCACAGGGCTCTCCATTGAACACAATTATTTTCAATGTTTATTTGGCAGAGCATTTGGATTGGGCAACGTCACTTTAATGGGAAATGCGAACGACTTTGTCATGGTCATAAAAAGGTCATGTTTGGAATTAATGTTACCACCATAAACTAACCCAACGGTTCGTGTATGGTTACCACAAATGAATGCAACACTAGAAAAGGTAGACAATTTCCTGAGTGAAAATAACCTATCACTAGCACCAAATAAATGTGAAGCCATATGGTTCACGAAGCGTAGGAGAAAAGTTATTCCTCCCCCTATTATATACAACAATCGTATTATCAAATTTCAACAGCAAGTCAAATATCTAGGAATTATTTTGCATCAACACTTAAAGTGGGATTCACATATCGAACAAATCACAACTAAAGCTAAACAAGCTCTTAATGTCTTGAAGGCTATCTGCAGAGTCTGGTGGGGTGCAGACCCCTGTATTCTGTTGATCATTTTTCATGCCTTGGTTAGGTCCCACTTAGACTTTGGAGCAATCTTTATCAAGCCAGCCAGTAAAAAAAGCCTAAATAAGATAGATCTGGTTTTCTATGCGAATGGTTACGTATTTGCTTGGGATGTATGAGATCGACGCCTAAACTTGCAATTCTTTCCGAAGCAGCAACCTTGGGCCCTGAGCAGAGAAGGAAATTGTTGTCAATTAAATACACGTCTACGATCGTGGCTATCTCAAACCATCCTACAACCAAACTAATTTTAGACTGTCGCAGACAACTTGTTAATGGGCCAGTGTTTTATAGAAATGACAATGTTCCTTATCTGATCTCAGCTCTTTTCTGCCCTTTTGGAATAAAATTTACAAAAGTATCAATTTTCCATGTTACGAGGTAGACTTCCCCTCTAAAAGTAATTAACTGTAACATAAAACAAGATGATCTTTTGATAAATGCCAGATTTGCTTCAATCAAAGAAAAATACAAACACACCTACACTTTCATTCATTCAGATGCTTCAAAGAAAGACAATAAATTTGGCTATGGTATTTATATCCCGGATATAAAATAACGATTTTCATCCAGGCTTCCTGATTCTATTGGTATCTGCAAGGCCGAAATTGTAGATATCCACGATGCTGCCAGAGTGGCCATCCAGAAATTACTAAAAAGTGTAATTATCTTATTTTCAGACTCTAAGTGCTATCCAGAAAATTAATTCCAATCTTCATAGTGCTGCAGCTGATTATTGGACTCTGAGAACAAAGAAACTTATTCTTTCATCCATCAAGAACGGTTTTGACATTAGACTGGCTTGGATTCCGGGTCATTCTGGTATCGCTGAAAACACAGAAATCGATGCCCTCGCCAACATTGGTAGAATCTTAAATATACCAAAGCAAATGACCTTAGACATTAAACGTTAGACAAAATCTACACACTCAGTTTAAAAGTGATTGGAAACTCTCGATACTTAACGAAAATCATGAGTACTCTAGGGTTCAGTCCGAATTCACAGGTAAAAAATGGTTTGCCAGTTTTCCTTATAAAAATAGAAGACATATTATTACTACCACGCATTATTAGAATGCGGACAGGTCACTGCCTAACAGGGGAGCACCTATACAGAATAAACATAAGGGATAACCCCCTTTGTGATTGTGGTAAGGTTGATGGTCTTAATCACATCCTATTTGAATGTCCCATCAACTTCATTGCACGTCTTAACTTATATAATGAATTCATTCATATGGAATTTAGTACCCCTATTACAATCTATTCTATATTACCATTCCCTAAAGAGGGGGCAATTAACCTTATAAACTGCAATAAAATTAAACTGTAATGCTCAACTTAAACCCTTTTCTTTTATTCCAGATTCCGTGCTGTCTGCGTGTGTTTTTAGTACATGTTGAACCTTTGTTGTGTACGTTTTTACTAGCATCCTAAAGGCCTTGTAATCACACCAAGTTTAAGTTTTTACTTTGCTCAATACTGCTGATTTTAACCTCACAGCACTTTGAACTTCTTCAGTTATTCATTTGACAAGCCAGGGGTCACGATATGGTTGCGAGCCAGACAACGCGTGGTCCCTATGGAATCGAGCTGGCAATTGCCTAGAAGCAAAGCCATTAACCCAGACAGAAAGAAAGAACGCATAACCCGCGTATAGTTTAAAACCCCACAAGATGGCTATGATATTCAGTTTTGCTACTACGCTTCAGCACAATGACCGTGCTGTCACATATTATAGGAAGTACTAATACGCTCCTGGTCCAGAGGAGTGTTTCCTGCTTGTTTGTGGTCTGCGATAGTTATACCATTGCATAGTTTAAGGGTGAAGACTTGGTAGAACCATCAAACTATCACCTCATTTCCCTTTTACCCACCCTGGCAAAGAACAAATACCATTGAAAAAATTGTAAAGGTAAAATTGTGGAATTAACTTGGGTCACGTGCCCTACTTTCTTCTGATCAATTTCAACTCCAGAGCAAAAAAGGAACCCAAGATGCCATCTTCAGCTTTCTGGAGAGAGAGTATATACCTATATGAATCAGGGACAGGCAGTGGCTGCAGTGTTTTGTGACCTTTTTGAAGGCGTTTGACTGCGTCGACCATCGGATACTGCTCATGAAGCTTGAAAAATATGAATTTATGGGCCCTAGTCTTGCTTAGTTCCGATCGTACCTTGGAGGTCGCAGTCAGTCAGTGGTTACATGTGACCAGAGGCCGTCATCTTTGAGTGTTACCTGCGGCGTTCGACAGGAATCAGTTTGGGGACCTCTTCTATTTCTAATCTATATGTCAATGATTTGGTTCAAATTAACATTTCGAGGGAATGTACGCTTTTCGCTGACGATACCTGTGTCGTGTGGCATAACGATAATCCCTAACAGCTCAAAGAGAATATAGCTGCGGACCTTCTTGCAATCAAAAAGTGGTGCAACTCAAACCGTCTTACATTCAACGCCGGAAAGACAAACGTGATGGGATTCAGGTGCGACATGCGGGGGTTGCAACTGGGAAAGTGATCCACTAAGGGAGGGACAACATTTTTGGGATATTCGTTTTGAGGAGCACATATGCTGTTGATTGGAAGGCTGTCTCTAGGGGGCTTTGCTATAAGGTCAATCAGGGAAGAACTTAGACAGGCAACAGCTCGAACAGTGTGCTTTGGATTATTTAAATCGCATCTCAGATATGGAATCCCTTTCTGGGGTGTAAACAGCCAATGACTGCTGAATATACCATACCTAACTGTTCGTTCTGCAAAAAAAACCCATTCGTTTCATCGCTGGCATAAATCAGAGAGAATCCTATAAGCCTTACTTTATATCACTGAAGATTGTCACCCTTACTTCTCTGTTCATTCTGGAGACAACATCTTTGGTTTACAAAAATGAACCAACTACAAGTGCCCGGGATACGCCAGGCTTCAAACCTTATCCCCTCCCCCTTCCTCGACCAACTAAGGAACTGACCAAAAGATCTTTGATATATGAAGCCAAAAAGCCAGTGTTTAACCACCTGCCAGTTCATATTAGGGCTAATAATTCGTGTAATATGTAACCGTTGTTTGAGTAATACTTTACTCAAACAACGATGTCCATGTGCCCAGGGCGGCAAATTCTCTTTCGCCAGCACCTACCTCAACATTATTAAAGTATTTCCTATACATATCCTTTTCGCAAACTATAGCAAAATCTGATCATATTATTGTTAGGGCATTATTTCTTAAAAATTATTTAATATATTCCAGGCTTGTGGTGATGCGACTTATCTACGGAGTAGCTACTAGAGTAGGACTTGGAGAACAAATTTCAGAAGCGCTAAATGGCGCATTTGTACCGCCTGGTGTAGATGACTACGATGACTATGGTGATGACGGTATATTTTCGCGAGATGATGACGATTACGATTATTAAGCAATACTATCTTTCACTCTGAATCCATCAGGCCTTGTACCTGACGCCTACACTGGTGACTGTGTAGGTATCAGGTAGATAGCTATGCATGAAAAATCTTCAAAGTAGAGTTTTATGCAGCCTCAATCGAAGTATCGAGAAAAGGCTATACTGATGTAGTCAGGAGAGCTTGCGACAAATGTACAAATATTTATTTTCCTATTTATTTCGTATTGTATATAGATAAGTGTAAAATTAATGACAGATGTAATAAATAATGCAAAAAACTTTAAGCATATTTTCATTTCTTCGCAGGTCATAGTATATGCCATTGTATGGGAAGCGAATCTCACTTGCTATGATTTACCGATAATGCCAAAATTCTGATAGGTATCACAATTCATATTTTAGTTACTATATGACTACATAAAATGTAAAAAATATATTATAATAAAAATTCAAATTGAATATAAAATTAATGGCTCCTACCATGAATATAAACATTAAAACAATTAAAATAACAACAAAATCAGTCTTCTTCTTCATCGGAACAATAAAAATCATTTGGCTCTTCGACGTTAATTTTCAAATCCGTATTTCCGTAACAGCCCTTGAATTTTCTAACAATATCGCCCCATAAGTACTGGTTTTTACATTTGGGACAACTACCTTCGATCGGAATATATTCTCCTTCAGCTAGAAAATGCTTTGACATGCACAGTATGTGATATATTGCAGTACAGTCGGGATTCAAGCATGTCATTTGTCTTGATGACTCGATTTGTTTGAAGCATACATAACACGAGAGAATATCATTTGCAGTCATTTGGGAATTTTGGTTCGACTTGATTTTTGGTAGTCTCTTGCTTATCACTGGCCCGTAGCAGATTGGCATATGCATTGGGGGTCCTTTTCCTGCCTAAAATATACTTGACAGTTTTTCATGTGAATGTGAGACACTCCTACTTACCAAAAATTCTTGGGCAAAATCTTCATTTAGCCATCGGATGGTCAATGGTAATCTATTCCATGGTCCAACCCGTAACATTTCCGATAAGACCCGAAGGCAAAAATCATAAACCTTTTCTCTCGCTTTCTTTTTACCCACATGGCGTAATCTCCTCGAAGATTGTGGATGCTGCCAAGCCCATTCAAACTAAAATGGAATGCAAGAAGAGAATATAATAGTCCCTATTTAACATGCGGACTAAATGTTTATTTATTTATTACTTTTCAGCCTCATCACTTGCTGCATTGCTACTCACTCGTAAAGCAGATATATCATTCGGAAAGCCATGAATAATCATTACCATAGTCCTAAAATTATAAAAATTGTCAACAGAAGAACTTGGTTGAATTACAAAAATGAACTTGTTATAGTTACCAGTCTGAACATACCATGGCCCCCTGTTACTAGTCTTCCAAGCGCCCCCGAACTTTTTTCCTTTATTGTGCTGTTTGATCCTTCGATTCGGATCGACTGTATATCCTATATAAGTTCTTCCAATATACTTTGGGTTTAGGCAATAGAGTAAATATACGCCATAAAAGTTTTCAATAGTGTGAGCATCTCCCATGGTTTTATAATTTAAACAGAATATTAATTAATATTAATAAAAAAAAATCATAATTTTAGGTAGTGTCTACCCATGGTGTATACCACAAAATATCCCCCCTTATTTTGTGGTGTATACCCATTCGCGTCTACCTACCGCAATTTTGAGCTTTCACGCATGCGCACGTGCTGATTCAAGTTCTTTTTTCTTGATTTTGGGCTTGCCTTGGCTTAGTTTTGTCTGGTTGCGCACCCCGGAGCGAACGGAGGGCTACGCCTGAAGCGAAATATTAGAATTAACACCGGGCTGCTGCCAAATGAGTAGGTCCGAAGGTCGAAAATTTGCAGTAGATAGACGCGTGTGTGTCTACCCACCATCTTGCGTCACCCGTGAATGTCAAAGGTGGGTGGAACATAAGACGTTGCCCGTACCACATCAGAGGGCTTTAGAGTGGCGCGCGCATTACAATGTTGCCATAAACGTCTAATATTACACTTCACGCATGGCCTTCTGCTCGATACGGGGGCGCAACCAACAGAAACTAATCCAAGACATACCCTAAATGAAGGAAAAAAACTTTACACATAATATAGAAAATATAAAGAACGTGTGTTGCCACTGGAATCGGACCCAGGCATCCAACCACTCAGTGGCGAATTTACCCTAAGGCCCGGTAGGCCCGGGCCTAGGGCGGCCAGATTTAGGGGCGGCCCCAATCGTGTCAAAAATAGTATATTACGTACCTAGGCCAGTAAAGTAAAAAATTTCTCAAATCACATGTAATTGTTGGTCGAAGCAAAGCTGAGGTCGACAAACATGTGATCTGAGGCCTTCTTTTATTTACTGGCCAAGGTGTGTATACTATATAAAAGTTGGCAATAAAGTAATTTCGGTATAGAATCGCAATTATTTTGTCGAAGCGAGAAACGAATGCAAACGTGTGATCGACGAAACTAAGGACAAACACAATCAAAGGATCAGGAATAAACTTTTGCAATGCCCCAGTGGCTCCAGGAATTTCTGGTCGGTAGCAAAGGCAGTAAGTAACAACCTTACAAAAACGTCTCTCCCACCTTTGACAGACGAACGTGGCATCACGGCGACTACAGCCAAGGAAAAAGCAAACATGCTCGCTAAAATGTTTTCATCGCACTCTACCTTGGACGTTCCCCAAGGCAAGACTCTCCTCACCACATCGAACATCAACACTACCATGGTAGAAGTCAAGTTTCATCACCGTGATATTCGCAAATTCCTTAAAGAACCAAATACGCAAAAGGCATCAGAACCGGACGGAATGCCTGCCATCGTGCTAAAGAACTGCGCCAACGAACTAACGCCCGTTTTTTCCAGGCTTTTTTCTCTGTTTTACGGGAAAGGGATTTATACATCCTCTTGGAAAGTCGCTCAAATGCAACATGTTCCAAAAAAGGCACGAAAACCACGCCCTCAAACTATCGCCCAATTGCCTTGCTTCCAATAATCTCCAAAGTCATGGAACGTGTCAATCAGCAACTACTCAAGTACCTCAAGAACAACACAATAATCAGCGATAATCAATACGGCTTTCGCAAAGAGAGATCGACAGGAGATATATTGGCTTATGTCACTCATATATGGAGTAAGGCAATTGAGAACTACGGAGAGTCTCGAGCGATTGCGTTGGATATTTCAAAGGCATACGACAGAGTTTGGTATGACGGACTGCTCAACAAACTGCCGTCCTTTGGACTGCCAGTCTCTCTCTGCAGCTGGCTTGCCAGTTTCCTTAAGAACCAATCTCTGCACGTTGCAGTTGATGGACACACCTCAGACCTATTCACCATCAACGCGGGCATGCCTCAGGGCGCAATACTTTCCCCAGCTCTGTTCCTCATCTATATTAATGACCTGCTGATCGAAACGAATAATCCTGTTTACAGTTTTGCTGATGACAGTAACCGTATCTCCCACTTTAGATCAGAAAAACCCTTACCAGTGACTGAGACTCATCACCGCAGACAGGAGCAGATTACGGCAATAAATCAAGATCTGGAGAAAGTTCAAACTTGGGGCGACCGAAATTTGGTCCAGTTCAATGCAGCAAAGACCCAAGCAGCAACGTTTGCCAAGAGGGCCAATACAGCGAGCCCTGACATTGTTATGTCAGGATCGACCATTCATTCCTTCATCCTCGTCAATCGGACTGCTGGGTGTCTCGGTCAACAGCAATATGGCCTGGCATGACCACGTTGCTAACATCGCAAAATCAGCCTTCCAGAAGCTTGGTGTGCTATTTCGCAACAAAAAACTCTATACACCGCAGCAGTTGCTCTTGCTCTACAAAGCGCAAATAAGACTGTGCTTAGAATATTGCTGACATATCTGGGGTGCCGCACCAAAGCACACCCTAAAGCTGCTGGATTTCATTCAGAAGAGAGCTGTGCGTCTCGTTCGCGACCCGGACTTAACCCGGAATCTGGATAGTCTGGAACACCGCACAGATGTGGCTAAGATGTCTCTGTTTTACAGATACTTTCACGGCAGATGTTCCCAGAATTTGGCCCGCCTCATCCCGCCCCTGGCAACTCTTGTCAGACAGTCACGACAGACGTCAAGAGCGCACCGGTTCGTCGTACAACTGGAAACACCTAGAACATCGCTCTACAAGAACTCCTTTGTCTGGCGCACTGCATCACTGTGAAACTCACTCCCAGGACATCTGTTTCCCACTAATTACAACCTACAACTATTTAAGAACCGTGTCAATCAACATCTTCACACACACACCGCTCGTCGAGCGCCATAGGATCTCCCTTTAATGTGTGTGCCACTGCCATAAAAAAAGGTATATGGTGGATGCTGAGAAAGGGGCGGCTGATAGCTTGGGGCCTAGGGCGGCCGAAACTGCAAATCCGCCACTGCAACCACTGTACCGCTGAGCTACGTTAACAGCAATTCACTAGGCGCTAAAGATACACGTTACTAAAACTACAGTTTAGTATCATGCTAAAGATATGGTGCTTGTCAACAATGTGATGTGCGCGCAATTCTGAAGTCCTCTGATGTGGTATGGGAAACGTCTACGGTGTGACAGGAGGAACCAGAGTAATATTCTATCAAAATTAAATCTATAATAATTCAGAAATCCACTGTTTTCTGATCCATGTAGGATGTAGACGATGGTGGAACACAAAGATTTAATTTATTGTTATTGGGTGTGAGATTACTATAATTTCTTTGGAATTCTAATATGGTGCAGTCATAACCTGGTAGCATAGCTGAATGTTAGTTATGTATTTGGTACAGATATCAATAATTGGACATATCTCTTAATATACAAAACAAATTAATGTATTTATTTTTATGATGTTGCCTATTTCCGAAAATTAAAGAAAATACTTTTCACGTGATCCGTTCAAACAAGAACATTTTTAGTCCTGTCTGTCTGTCCTGTCCTGTCTGTCATGTCTGTACTGCGCATCTCCGCGGCGGAGGGCTCCGAACTGTCCTTATATCCCTACTGCCCTAGCACGACACCTAATGAGCCCAATGTATTATTTCATTTCACGCATAACCCCTCCTCTCGCTTCGCTCGCTACGTGGGCTCAAAGAACAGGAAAATAACCAAAACTAACCCAAGGCATGCCCAATATGAACAAAAAATACTTTTTACAAACATAACCTTAAAAGGGAATTCCGGTTCGTTCTCGGTCGAGTGAACACGTGTCGGGGATCGGTTCTTTCGTCTTCAATTTCATATACATAATTATATGATCAGTTTGGAGGACGCGTGGCGAGCGTTCAGGGACCGTTTTGATTCCCCGAGGAAGAATCGGACGTCCAGCCGGAAGTTTGAGCGCCGTGCATGTACAAGATTTAAATGTTTGTGAACGTTCAGCCGGTGTTCGAAACCTAAACCAGCCGTGCATGCACAAGTCGGAGCCTCCAGGAAAACATACTCAACATACTGGAAGTTCTAAAAATAGTATCTCTATCCGCCAGGGTGTAACCATTCTGGAAGGGTCGCTCTTGCTCTTGCTAAGCCCGGACAGGGGTCTTTACTGGCTGAATTGCTCACGCAAAGGCCAACAGCAAGTACTACTACTACTACTACTACTATAACCTTAAAAGTTTTTTTTAAAAACCATTGAATCAGTGCACCGGGGCGTACTTCCGGTCTTACCGTCGTAGGACGAACACGTTGGAAACGAATTACAGAATTCGGCACGGGTAGTGGAAGCTTTTTGCTTAGAAAACATGTTCCAATCCTTCGGGTGGAGTCTGGAAAGTCGTGCCGGCTGGACGGTGTAAGGGGTGGGTCGCGTAGTGGAAGGTGATTCCAACTAAGACTCTAGGGATTTCCGTGCATGGTAGCATGACCTGTGGGCGGTCGGGGGTATATACTGCGGGGGTTTGGAGTCTCTGACAGAAAGCTCCTTGCATAGGAATTCAGTCGAGCAATTCATTAGCTTATATTAACGCAAATGTCGGGAATCACCAGGGGCCCAGGCCCGTCTTACTGGAGGTTCCCACCGAGTTCAAGGCCCCTCAGATCGGAGGATCGTGTAACACAAGCAGAAGAGTAGCTCTGCCTCTGTTTAAGCGCCGGACGAGGGGTGTGCTGGCAATTGCCTCGTAGCAGTGTCATTCCACCCCTTACACGGGGGTGTTAGCAAGCAAGCAACCACCGGGGTGCGATATTTCGGTTCGTAGTGCACTTGTGAATGTATGCGATTTAAATACCTGCAATTGGCAAGTATATGGCCCTCTGCTCGCTTTGCTCGCACCGGGGCTCAAGAAAATAAAACTCACCAAGTGCTAACATAGGCCATACCCAAGAAAAACCCAAAATTCAAGAAAAAAACTTTTACTTAAAAAAAACAAAACCGACGAGATTTGAACCCGGGTCGCTAAAATGAGGGCTGACCATGCAGACCCCTAGACCATCTGCTGATTTGGAAACAACTGGTTGCATCGCGAAGACATGCGTCACCTCTCGTAGCTAGTTAATCACGCGCCTCTCATTCACAACTGCACTATGAACTGAAATCTCGCCACCAGACAATCCATTGCACCGCAAACTCCGCAAAGACATCGGTAAACTGAAGGCTCATTATGTGCCGTGTTAGGTATTATAGCTCTAAATAAGCACACGATCTTACCTTCTCCATCGTGCCTTATTTATCACAAGTAAACTTAACAACTGCATTGGAGGTTTAAGCGTCCACGTCTATTAAGACTTGGCACCTTATTTAAGGGGCGTAACTGAAATAGGCACCATAACATGGCGGCCTGGTCATGCTTTCGCCATTGTATGGCATCCCCTCTCTTTCCTTCTTGCTTGAGTTGATATATTTGAGTTCTCCAGTGTCAAATTAATCGATTAAATTTTTGCAGTGCGGGTCAACTCTCATTTAAAAATTAGTTTGGGTTATGAGACTGATTAGGAGATTTCAAGTGAGTTAGGCACTGTGCCAATAAGCTGTAGGAGGTATTGACTGGGCCCAAATATATTATAAGACTGGGCCCTAGTTAGTATATTTTCTAGCCTTATCAATGTGATTTAGAAAAATAATGATTATTGATACTTTACTCGGTACTTCTACTAGATTTTTCTTTTGGTATCAATTTCGAGCTAAAAATAATATTTTTAATGCAGCTTAAAATGCACTTCTATTATTTTTGACATTGGAATAATTTCAATAAAAAATAATAGTTTTTGAGAAATAGTGCCAGAATGAAAAACGAAATAAAGTACTAGCTCAGACTAACCGACATCCAATTTTCTATGATTCCAAAAACACCGAGCTCGTCAGGAAAAGCGATAACAATTTTATGCTGACGCTTTCCTTTAAGCTTAAGGTATGACTTTTATCTTTATATAGACAATATCTCAGACAGCAGGATGGTTATTCCATTAGGGCTTGTGATAATGAAGGCAGCGACTCGGACAATCCACATTGGTAGACTAATGCCACACGCTGAACGCACTAATGGCATGTGTATGTGTTGTCGACCTCTTCTATTCGCATAAAATGAAAAGAGATAGAGATACCTACGTAATTTGAGCTCTACCAACTAACTTCAAGTCTTTTTTGACTGTTGGTTGACAAGTTGACATTTATTTAATTATTTATTCATTTTTGTTTTGTTGTTGAAAGTTGAAAGTGAGTTGAGAGTGACGTGCAATGCCGATGCAATCATTAGAAGTGCAATAAGCAATTCAGCAGAATCATTTATTTTGGTAAAAGAGAAGAGAACTTTTGACTGTTTTATAAGTTAACGCGTAATTATGGCGTGGACGAATTACCAAATCTTTTTGGCTCTTCTTATGGTGTTTACTGGTAGCATAAACACTATAAGTACAAAGTAAGTGCTGATTAATTTCAACAGGTTAAGGCTGTGTAAACACTGAATCACATTTTTCTATAAATTGAGATTATTTTTCTGTTTAAAGCATCCTTTGCTGTCGTAGAACACAATTCAGTTGCTGTACACCCTTCAACTAATATAAACCTATTTTATATTTGAATTATCGAATCAAAATAAGTGTTTTTATTAATTTTAGATGGGCCGACACAATAAAATCAATTGGTCGAGATGGCGTACTGAAAAACTTCGATCATCCTTTTTTCCAAGCCAGTACTATGTTCTTTGGTGAAATGATGTGTCTAGTCCTTTTTAAGGCTTTGTATTTCATTTATAGTCGAAGAGCAGTAAGTTATATTTATTGCTTGTTATTCCAGTTTTATAATAGAACTGACACTGTGGTATTTTTAGTGTACAAGCTTCGTGACTTTCAGTAGTATCTCAATTACTGGGAAGTTGAAGGTGTTTTTGCATCATTAAAAACCAACATGCCTAGTGGAGCAGTTGGTTTGCTTAGTGGTAGTTTCTTCAAAGCTCGATAATGGCGACAATTGTGTTAAGAATCAATATTTGAAGAAACTGTGCCTCAATATACTAGGTGCACTTATATAGCTTTAGGTTTACATGTGCTTGACCTGTCAATTGGCAAGGAAAATTGACAAGAATAGCATATCAATATATTTTTCCACTTATCTAATTTGGTATAGTGTGTCACCATCTGCTACTTTATACATATTTACCAACTGATAAGGCTGATATAATTAAAACTATTTTGTTTATATATCAGAAATCTGGGCTTTGTGTACTGAATATTGGATTTGTTGTTATAGATAAGACATGCCTATTGAGATTATCTCACTGGAATTTGAATAATCACTGAATATTAATCATTCAAAATTTTCATTATATTTCATGAATCATAAGTAGATATGGTTATCAATATTATTTGTTGCCCTTTTGACTATATCAGAATATTATTTGAGAAATTTGATAAAGAAAGATTTAAGTATGATGAATAAAACCTTTCCAATAGTTGTGCAATATCAAGGAAATTTGGGCCTGAAGGTCCCAAGTCTTCATACAAATAAGATTTGGAGAGAATTTTCATCCGAACTAATATAAAATTGGTTTGGCAGTTAGTATGTTAGAATAATACATTTTTGGTTTTAATAAACAAAATAATTTAAGTTATTTCAATTAATATGTTAGTTGTTCATTCCTCCCTTTTAGGATGGTACCGAAGATGTATCTGAGCTTACTAAGGGAAACAGAGCCTTTAAGCCTCTTATTCTATATATACCTGCTATTTGCGACATGACAGCTACATCGATAATGTATATCGGCCTCAATTTGACATACGCTTCAAGTTTTCAGATGTTCAGAGGTATAATGCGTATCTATAAGTGCCAAGCTTTATATGAAAATTTTTGTTTTTGTTTGTAGGATCCGTCATAGTATTTGTCGGACTTCTCAGTGTTGCATTCCTAAATCGAACTCTGGCCAAGAGAGAATGGTTTGGAATTTTGTTTGTTATTCTAGGTCAGTGATATTAACATCATATTGAAGATCAGTTTTGCCCGAAACTTCTTGAAGTCACATTTTATGTTTAAATTTCCAGGTTTAGCTTTCGTGGGTGTAGCCGATTTTGTGTCAAACGATAGCGGAGAAAATCACAATAAAAACGATGTGATCACTGGGGATATGCTGATAGTTATCGCACAAATCATTCAGGCCGTTCAAATGGTCGTGGAAGAAAAATTTGTACAAGGAGAGAATATACCATCTTTGCAAGCAGTCGGATGGGAAGGTACCTGATCATTATCAATTTATATGTACACGTACAAGTTTGTTTGGCATTTGTTTAATAAATACTCCATTAATTATTACCAAAAAAAGCCCAAGAATGTTTCAGTGAGTGGGGGTAGGCTTATAGGTTATAATGTTGGACAAATCACTCTTTTATACGTGTAGTTTAACCAATGGCTTTAAAGATGACCCAACTACATAATAGTGACCGGTTTATTGGCTGCAGAATCTATAGTTTCCCACTGTATCATTATAGGTGTGTTCGGATTTATAACTCTCGGGCTTCTACAAATCCCATTCTATTTCATCAGAGCTGTTCCTCCGTTAACCCAACATGCCGGAGATCGATTGGAAGATCCTATAGACGCTTTTGTGCAAATCGGACATAGCTGGCAGTTACTTTTCGCGATATTGGGTAAGGTATTCTGCCTGACATAAAGGCAATCCCGAATTAAATAAGGGCTTTCTAATTTGCAGGTACCATAACTTCGATCGCATTTTTCAACTTTGCCGGCATCAGCGTGACGAAAGAGATGTCGGCTACAACAAGAATGGTACTGGACAGCGTAAGGACAATCGTGATTTGGGCGTTCAGTTTGGCGTTCTTCGGGCAGGTTTTCCATTGGTTACAAGTAAGTATTTCAACGTAGCTTTCCTCTTGGTGGTTGCCTATTTTGTTGTCATTAGACATCCTTATTGAAATGATAATAAAAAAATATATATATTCAAGATGGTGTCGGTTGATGATGTACCGTCTAGTCAAGAGAATAAAAAGTGCAAATACTGGAGTAAAAATGTGGAAAAAAGTGTTGTGAAGTGTACAAATTGTCAAATAGTGTATCATATATCCTGTGCATTACGTATTACCCGATTATTAGTCATCAGTGGCAGCAGCGATGTAAACAAACAAATTAGTGCGCGCGCTGCGATTGCGGACAAAGAAGTGGAAATTAAGGATCTAAGACAAAATAACGCCCAGCTAGAGACTAAAACTATGCTTCATGGAAGTTATGAAAAGAATGGATGTCATGGAAGAATCCCTCTCAAACTGCTCCGACCGCAGAATGAAATGCCTCTGCAAAAACGCCAAGGCCCTTCTCCTGCTTCTCCACAATCTTCGAAAGTGTCTGAAGTAGAGATATGGGCCTGTAACTTGATCCCCATCCTTAAAAAGAGGTTAATCCTGAGCTCTCTTATGGCAAGACGGAAATGTTCCTTTACAAAACGTGTCATTAGCTGCCATAGCTACAACAGCTTCATCTGGAAGAGCAAGGAAAATTCGCCGTGAAATCTCGTCCCAACCTGATACATTTTTATTTTTTATTTCCCCAAATATCTCTTTTAGTTAAAAAATGTCAGTCGGAGTCAAACAAAACGAGTCACAGACCGAAATTTTTCCCAGATAATCCAGTGGACTTCCTGGATTATTTATATTTTTTGAAAGTGAGCAGTAACAGGAATTCAATCGATCCACAAAGATGTCATTGGAGGCCTGCAAAGGACTGCACCCCCGCACGCAGGTCATTTACGATCATCCATGCTTCCCTTGGTCTGCTATTTGCAGTATCAAGTCTCTCACCATAGTAGAGAACTTTAGCAGCCCTAATAGTGCTTCTATGTATCCTACGACTATTATTGTATAGTATGATACAAAAAAAAACACTATCAATAGCATATTTACAGATAAAGTGCAAAGCACGCATGTTCCTGGCAGAGATCCTCAATCCCAGTGCAAACCATTTATTTTTACGTGTACGAAGTCTCAAAGGACATGCCTTATCAAAAATCTGAAAAAGTGTACCGTGCAACCTTTCAAGTGGATCATCATAGCTCAAGACACCATTCCAGTCCACCACACCGCCACACAATCTCGGAGGACCTACCTTAACCATCCCCGTTATAAATCCTACACCTAGTCCTTCCCGGAGTCGCTCCAAGATTTTCCAATTCAAATTCACATAATACAGCCTCATCATCCATTTGCCTTATTTTTAAGCTGATCTTATCAATCTCCTCCTCGAGGCTCTGAATTCTTTGCCTATAGTTCTTTTCAGCCTTTTCAGCTAATAAGGCTTGCCGGTTTAATTTAGACTTTAAATCAGCAATAGCTAATTCATTTCCACATTCAGCAACACTGTTACAGGTAGTTAACTCGGGGAGAACACTCTATTGCGGTAATTTGCATCGAAGTTGCTCTTCAAACTTTGCGCGAAACGGTTCGCCCAAATTTAATCTGTAAGCGAAGTTGTTGCCTTTAACGAAATAGGTATGGGGCCATAGATTTGGGAACGATTGCCCCAACTCGTTTCTACGTTTGCTCTCGTTATGTTGTATAATAACGATTTGAAGAAGCATGAGATGTTGAATCGTGCGCGAAAATAATTGATTTTCATAGTATGATGAAACTATGATGCAGTTGTTTTGTCCCGGGACGTGCTGAGAACTGCTTCAATCTTCTGATCTCACAACGATATCGTCAACAATTGACTTCGGTAGGAACCGCTTAAATATCCTAAAGCAATATCGTCAACACATCTGAAACAATGAGAAGTTCTTAAATCTTATGCTCCAGCAATAATGTCAATATATCAATCTAGATAAGACTTGCCTACATTTTCTGATCCAACAACGATATCGTCAACATATTGACTTCGGTAGGAACTGCTTGAATATCCTGAAGCAATATCGTCAACACATTTGAATCAATAAGAACTTCTTAAATCTTATACTCCCAGCAATAATATCGTCAACATATCGACCTAGATAAGATCTGCCTACATTTTCTGATCCAGCAACGATATCGTCAACATATTGACTTCTGTAGGAACTACTTGAGAGTCCTGAAGCAATATTGTCAACACATCTGAACAATAAGAGCTTCGTAA
>JAEQML010053324.1:0-40468 GCA_016904865.1 Pissodes strobi | reverse complement strand
AATAATAATAATAATAATAATAATAATAATAATAATAATAATAATAAATAAATAAATAAATAAATAAAGGTAGACAAAGCTACGGGTATTTTGATAGTGCCAAATTGAGCAACACAGTCATATTAGATTAACCTCTTAATAGATGAACTAATATTTCCCCCCAGCAAGGAACTGAAATTTTCGCCTGGGAGATCCATCCCCTTCACAAACAGTTTCCCTGGTGGCAGGCAAGTTATCGGGGCATCATTAAGATAAAAAGGTAATCCCACAAGAGGCTTCCGGTCATGTTAGCATCTATCTCGGAAAACATTCTCAGAAAGAGTACACCAATTAATTACTTTAAAAAATGGTGGAGATTTTCCCTAAGAAATAAGTACTATCCATACACTTATCAATTGGATTTAGTTGTATTATTTATTCTGTAAAAATATGTATGTAGGGCTTTCGTACTTAAGCCTTAATAATTATTATAATAGGTCAGTGTTATTATTGATTTTTGGGATCAATTGGGATGATGAAAATATTTTAAAACTATTCCTTTTAGTGGTATTTACAATAAGAAGCCAGCAACCTCTAGATATTCTATAACGTAGAATCCTAGTCCAGTATAAGATTTTTTTAGTAGAATTTTTTTTTGGATTCCTTAACTCTTAATGATTTAGCTCTAGCACTAGTTACATGGCTCCTGCTCACCGCGCGCCAAAAGAGTTTGGTCAATTTCGCAGATATCTATAGATAAAATATACCACAATGATAAGAGGATTGAAATAAAATTCTGGAAAATTAAAAACATCTGACGAGGGCGTTGGAAAAAAAAAGAAAAAAAACAACCATATTTAGTTTTTCCTTTCGTCCTAGACAAACTCCAATTATAATACTGATAATAATACTAGGGATAATTAGTACACTAGTGCTTTAGATGTTTCAAAATAACAAAACTTCAATTATGTCTGGCCTCGACAATAGTACATTATATACGAATAAAGGAATCATACCGTATATTTATTTATACCGTGCTATAGACCATGCAGCAACTTGGGCCGCTTTTAGGTCGGGTTTGGATATTGATTTAATTCGACAGAGAAGTCCACTGTTTTAACAAATTACATAATCTACCGTTAGCTAATTAGCAAAGCGGTTTTGCTAAATGCATAATAGATAATATAAATATTAACCATTCAGGAGTGGTTATAAAAAAAAAAAAAAGAAGGAAAAAAAAACCATTGTAAAGTTTCTAGGTATATGACTAACTAAATTAAGTAGCAATTTGTTTAGGTTCTTTCATACTATAGTTCTGCACTCAAATCGCACTGTATTTTTCTTTAAACATCTACCAACTATCTGTCATAGAAGGACGTAGAAGCGAAGAATAATTATAAGATTAATCGACTTACCTGTAAGGAAGATCAATCTTAATTATTCGAGCTTCGTAGTCCTTCTATGATAGGGCCCACCACACCCTTATACGTAATCCCAGATCAGTGCGATTTGTTCCGTCACAAATGAACTGATGGATATGGCTTGGTACAGGGCCGGCCGGGGAGATTGTTTACTTATCACATTCTTAAAACTCTGTGCACTGATAGGACATAAAATGAGACCTACCAACTATCTGTCATAGAAGGACTACGAAGCTCGAATAATTAAGATTGATCTTCCTTACAGGTAAGTCGATTAATCTTATAATTATCAGTTTCAAAACAAGTAATCAAATAAAAGTAAACGTTAACCATATGATTACTAAACCACCTAGTACATGATCATGCGCCGTTTACATCTTTCGAGCCCTTTAGGACGTAATACTAACTAGTGGGCGATCGAGATCTTCGCCTCGTTTAAGGCGGCAGGTGAGGATGGAGTCTTCCCGGCGCTGCTATCGCACACGGGTATGTGCCGGAGCCCTGGAGGCACAGCAGAGTGGTGTTCATTCCCAAGGCGGGAAGGAACAACTACAACGATACGAAATCGTGTCGACCCATTTGTCTCACCAGCTTCTTGATGAAGACACTAGAGAGGCTGGTGGACCGATACCTCAGGGAGTGGGTGACTCTAAGGGCTCCTCTGAGTTCCGAACAGCACGCATATCGAACAGGCAGGTCCGCGGACTCGGCTCTTCACCACCTGTTATCCAGGTTGGAGGAGGGGCTGGGGGGCGGACGGCTATCGGTGTGCGTGTTTGCGGATACTGAAGGAGCCTTCAATAACACAGCCGTGGGTTCGATCTGCCGATCGGTGGAGCAAGCAGGGGTGGGTCCGGTCATAACGAGCTGGATCCGCTCCATGCTCACCGGGGGGTCGAAGCTAGGTTGGAAGATGAGGTGGTTGGGGTTGTTCTAAGGAGGGGGGGGGGGTTGTCCCCCTTTCTGTGGTGTCTAGTGGTGGACGAG
Source organism: Pissodes strobi (assembly GCA_016904865.1). NCBI lineage: Eukaryota > Metazoa > Arthropoda > Insecta > Coleoptera > Curculionidae > Pissodes > Pissodes strobi. Next base: position 38,081 of record JAEQML010053324.1, on the reverse strand, counting down.
ATCCTACGCATCCTGAGAGCAGAGCATAGGGTCAATATACAGGCCTATGCAGACGATGTTGTGATTATGGCACAAGGTACCGAGGTGGGAATATTGCAGAGGCTTCTGGAGGAAGCACTGACAAGGTTCTCACAGTGGTGTAGGGATAACGAGCTCAGAGCCAATCCCAACAAGGTAGAGATGGTCATCTTCGCCAGGAAAAGGAAGCTGGAGGTCTCTCCCAACATCACGTTGGAAGGGACCCCCTTGTGGCTAAGAAATGCGTCAAGTACCTGGGTGTCTGGTTGGACTCCAAACTGACCTTTCAGGAACACATTCGGCTCAAGACCGCGGCGGCGCTCAGTGCCCTGTGGGCTTGCCGTAGAGCGCTGGGAGGGACCTGGGGACTTGGGCCGAAAACTATGTTATGGATCATGCACGGATCGGTTGTTTGGTGGCCAGGATCCATGAAAATGGCGTCCAGACTAGTGCTGGAGAAATTACAGCGACTTGCATGCCTCTGCATCACCAGGGCTATGAGGACGGCGCCCGCGAGGGCCCTGGAGGTGCTGGTGGGGTTGCCCCCGTTGGCGGACCGGGTGAAGCACGAGGCAGCCAGAGCGGCTATGAGATTGGCTGATGCGGGGATGTGGAGTGACAACGGCTCCTGCCAGGGCCATTGTGGTCTATGGCGGGGCTTGTTTGGGGACCTAGCCATTCTGGGGATGCCAGGTGACGCGATGGTTCCTGAGATAGGCTTTCCCGAGGGGCTGAACTTCCTCTTCCCTACAAAGGAGGATTGGACGGAGGGAAGGACGGGAACCTGGGATGGGCTAGTCTGCTTCACAGACGGGTCCAGAATGGGAACACTGTCCGGAGCTGGTGCGTACTGTGAGACCCTGGGGCGGGAGCTATCTGCCTCACTGGGCGAGCACACTACGGTTTTCCAAGCGGAAGTTTTTGCGATCATGATGGGGGTCTGGGAGTCGTTAAGGCTCAATGTCGTTGGCGGGAGGATTTTCTTCTGCTCCGACAGCAAGGCCGCACTCATGGCGCTGAAGTCGGTCCGCACGCGCTCTCTGTTGGTAAGGGAGTGTAGAAGCTGGCTGATTGAACTTACAAAGGTTAAAAAGGTCACGCTGGTCTGGGTGCTGGGACACTCGGATGTACCGGGAAACGAGGCCGCTGATGCCTTAGCCAGAGAAGGCTCCGCACGCAGACACTTGGGGCCTGATCCCTGTGTAGAGATCGCTCAGTGTGTTCGCGAAAGAGCCTTGGAGGCCTGGATGGAGGGTCGGGCGGAGGAGGTATGGCGGACGGCTCCGGGGATGAGACAAACCAGGCTCATGATACATGGGCCCGCGAAGAGTCTCGCCAGGGGGCTGTTGTGCCCAAGGATTTAATAAGGAATGGATACCGCCTCCCCTATTAACCCTGTACAAATAAAGTGAAGCCAAAGTTACATGGGCGAGGGAGCTGCGGGATGAAGAAAGCGATAAAGAAAACAATTCTACTCTTTTGTTTTCCCCTACCGAGTCATCAGCCGCGTGCGTGCATCGTATTCTTTTTATTATCGCTCGCTCTCTCGATCGCTGTTTGGATCGCTTCCAGACCAGTGTCGTAGGTTTGACGGTTTCCTCAAAATTATTAATTATAAAGAATGTTTTTGGGAAAGGTTAAATACCGTTATTTTTTCAGAAATATAATAAAATAGGTTTATATTGAAAAAATTGTTGAAATTAATTTCATTTGCCTATTTTTCTATTTACTGCACCACGCTAAAGTACGTAGTAGTTATACCGAGATATCAAAAATTATATCGATAAAAGTTGGCCATGGAAAAGAAAACGTCTGTTGTACTATGTCATTCTTTTGAGATTATTTTGATAAAATTGTCAGGTGGCATGTCACAATGGCATTAAACGACAAACGTTTTCCATTTCATGGCCAACTTTTTATCAATTTAATTTTTGATATCCCGGTACTTCACACACCTAAGTGAGTAAAGTCTAGCCCTTTTTACGAATGAAAGAAAATGAGTTAGAAAAAGGTTACTTACACAAGGTTGATACAAATTTTTTCTACTACCAAAATTAGTTCAAACCGTCATTAAGCTTTTACGATTTTTCTTGCCACGTTTACGTCTGTGATATCTGAATTATCAAGGAAGCTACAAGGTGCATATTGGCACACTTTTTAGGGGATACCATAATCTGACATTATCGGATAATTTCGATACTCATTATTTCACTCCACACAAAATAAAAAAAGATTTAAAAAAATACCTCAAATAATTTGGAAGTAATATATTATAGTCATAGCCTAAAGAAGTATATAGCTGCGAAACTTAAGCGCTGCACCTTTGATAAGCGAGGGCCAACTTTATCACTATGTAGTGGGGAGGAAATAAATAAATCTAACTTGACGTCAACCCCACGGCAATCTTTAGTGACGTGAGCCGTACTAAAAAATTTTAAGACTTTATATACTAAAATTGATTCTCTCCCCTATTATTTTATTTAAACTTCCACTACCAAATATATGATTTATAAAATACTGCTTATTTCGAGTACAGAATAATGAATTTTTTAACAATCAAATAAACTGCATAAAGAAGGCCGGGTATTTCAATTATGCCTGAAAGATATATTTAAAAATGTCTTTTGAAATGAAATTAAGAATGGCGAATGCAGATTACTTGTAGTAAGTACAGCATTCTTGAAAGAAAAGTCAATTACCTAAAAGAAAATATAATTGAGTTACATATTATTTTGATAAATTACGATCAATAAAACAGCTTATTTATGTAGAAACTTATTTATTTTTTTAACGTTATAACACACCTATAATAAATTGAAACTCGACGCAAATCTACAAGCAATGATTTAAGGCTTGTGACTCGTTTCTTAGAGCGTCGAAGTGACTGCTGAAGCAGGTGGATTTTACGCCTTTGCTGTGCTACCGTTTTTCTGGCAGTCTGGAAATTCCTTGCTGCTTTTCTAGGTGTTCCGAAATCCACACTTTCCAAGTCACCAAAAAACCGCTTCCTACAATATAAAATTTGAATTAGCAATGGAAAAATTAAATGCATTTATGGGAACAACATAAAGACATAACAATTTTGTATTATAGATACTTTGCAACTATTTTTAATACATTTTTATAAACAAAACCTTCGAGATTTTGAAAAGTAAAATCTTGAGTAAACATTTACCAAAGGGCAGCAATGAATGAATAGTATTATGTCGTATGGGTACATAGATTTTCATAGACTAAATCAGAAATAAAAACTTTGTACCTAAGCTAAAAAAAACCCAAAAAAAATTAAGCACGTTTACCCGAAATAAAAACTTTGTACCTAAGCTAAAAAAAAAACCCAAAAGCAGGTTTAGATTTTAATCAAAAACTAATTGTAATTTAAAACCAAAAACGGCATTAATTAAAAGTTGAATTAAATATTTTTACCGTGGGTTTGCTGGAGATCGAAAAAGCTGCTTCCTTTTGAAACTCTTCGGAACTGAGTTATCCTCGACATTAGCTTTAGGGCTGCCCTCGGGGCTACCATCACATGCACCCTGTTTGTTGATCGAGTGATCTAATGGTAAGTCCACAAACTCTGCCATCGATCCTGTTTCAGAGGCACTCAAAGTTCCTTCCAAGTCCATTGCTGTCAAATTGGACCCTGACGAATCTGATTTCATGGGGCTGTAAATATAACCAAATTATTATCACGGTTTCATCGAGAGTTTCATAATAAAAATATACCGCATTGCTTATATTTTTCAAAAATCACGAGAAAGTTTCATCAAATTTTTTTATTGCTGATTTCGATAGCCCATGAAAAATAAGTGGACACGTGATCATATATAATGCAAAATAAATGTTTTTTCAATTTTGAATATCTATACATACAAAACTAAAAACTGGCATAGCTCTCGTAATAATCATCTTTAGTGGAAATAAAAAAATACGTATCGATATATTTATTTTTTGACTGTTCTATAGCTTGCAATAAAAATAATCAGTTTAATTTTTCAGGAGTTTTCCTCATTAGCGAGATAATATCCATCATTTGGGTCGGAGAGGAAAGTGTGTAATTTGCAAAATACAAAATTTTCTATGCTCAGTGCTTACCTTACGCTCTGTTTTGATGTACTAGGAACATTCAAGGCCCACACCTGTGCAGGCACAGCTTCCTTGTGCAAAAACTGCTTTCCGGAAGGTTGCATGATGATATCCTTCTGCTGAAAATGGTCACTGCATACATAGCTATAACGCTTGATCTCAGCCTCACTTAGGCCCAAAGCAGAAAGCCAAAGCTGCATTTTTTCCTCATTTTTAGGAAATCTAAAAGTGAACATCAAAATAGAAAATTTTAAAAATACTTTGGTGTCTATAATAATCCCAAAAAAGATCTTATTTGCATAATATAAAAATCTTAGGTAGTGAAGGGACATAATAGTGTCCAGATGGTGCAAAGACTTAAGTGATTTCCAGCTCAGGTCAAATTTGGTCTGATGATAAAGAATAATGCTCTATTAAATTATATTGGTTTAAGTTACAGTCCTAGTGTAGACTTTAGACTTAGTGTAAAAATTAGTAATTGTTTTTTATTTTTAAATAAAGTGGTTTAAAGAACCACTGTGTATCTTTAGCCTATGCATGGGTTAGATTGCTAATTGAGTATCGAAATAAAACTCTAGTAAAATTCATTATCCAACCTAAGTGATCGACAAGCTAAGAATTCAATACTCACTAATTAATAATTCTTATTATTAGTAAATTAATAAATCATTGAAATTAATCCATGGCAAAAACCAAAACTGCATTCTACAACACTGGTAAGGTAAGAGCAAGACAAAGATAAAGATATTTGTTTACTTACCGGTGATAAGATATTCCTTATTCCTTCACTAGGTTTCGAATATTCAGAGTTTTTACATACACAACACGATCGCACCATTGTTTCTATTATTTAACAATAACAAAACCAAAAATCAAAGCAAAATACAATAATACACAAGAACACAAGACAGGAACCAACACGAAAATGAAAATAAAACATCTGTATTCTGTTTGTTTGGCCGTCCTTGTCACCGAACAGGTGCACGTGCACGCCGCAAGAGGAACGCCATGATTCTAGCAGGGACCTACGTCCGTCGTTCGGTCGTTGTCTATGTTAACGTAACAAATGCCTGAAAAGGATAGCAAGTTAGGAGTATAATTTGAATATTATCTTATGCCCGTATCGCCGTTTAGAGATGATACGTTTGCAACTCCCATTTTTCCAAGAGAGAAAGATATATAGGATTTCTCTTATGACAAAGAGTAACGTAACTATTCAGAAAGATTTGCCAGGACAAATCTAACTATTTGGTGGTGGGGGAGATAAAGAAAACAAAACAAATATTTTATTTACAGTAATTTCCCCATCAGTTTTGAAATTCAGGCGGTATCCATTCCTTATTAAATCTTTGGTTGTGCCTACCTAGGAACGAGTGCAGGGCCCTGGTAGGATTCTACACAGGGCACTGTATGCTTAGACGGCACCTGACCCTGCTGAGAATTGCAGAAGAGGAGGAGTGTAGATGGTGCATGGAGGACGACGAGACCCCATACCATCTACTTACGGAATGCCCCGCCTTCGCTTGGGCAAGATATAGAATCTTTGGCGTGACGTCGATCGAGCCAGATTCAGTGCGTCGTGTTAATCTGAAGGAGATGCGGGCTTTCTTAAGGAGGACCGGCATCCAGGAGGTTATCTAATGCGGGCTGGGGGCACAACGGGCCCAATTGGTGGCGGCCACCCCTTCTGATACTGATATTAACTAGTTATCATCTGGTTCTAAATTAAAAAAAAAAAACGTGTAAACTATCAAAGAACAAAATGACAAACCGCTATTGAAGTTAGCTAGTTAAGCTGATGAGAGCAAAGAATGATTTAAACTACTTTTCGGCATAATAACAATAATAATCCAATATTACGGATTCAATTATAAAAAAACAAAGACAACCGAATGGTTCTAAACTCTGGCCGGTACAGAGAAATGAATTTTACTTAAAACAATGATGTACGTAATAGAAATAAAGTTATATAGGTATACAAAAAAAAACCAGCTAACCAATTAATTTATCGTACATTTTTACTTGAATGTTAGGATATTAATAAAATATTATTTTTACGAAAGCTTAAGAAGCAAGATAAAGAGAATAACGCTCAAGTGTTGAGGTTGACTAACCTGATATAAATTAACCGATTAATATTCATTTATAAAAAAAAACTGAATTTCTCACGGCTTGATCTGTTGGGCGAATCCAGACCTCTCCAGGAAATTGTTCACTCGCGGAACACGAGGAACTGAAGAAATCGGCTACTTCCTCAACTGAAGGAAGAACTTTACGGGTGGAGTAGCCTCCGTCAAAGCGCTAGCAGAAAGGCAGGTGAGTAGGAGCAGAACCCGTCGGTAGGAGTAAAACCCGTCGGTAAGGGTAGCTTACGCCGGAATCACCAGACTGCAAGGATGGACGAGAAGGCCTCTGTCTAAATTAGCATTTAAATCCCCCAAAGGGTAGTTTCAAACACCAAACACTAAACAAAAAGATACGGCACAGATATGGTATGAAACTTGAAACAAAAACCCGACTGGAGAATCCCACAAAAGGCAAAACCAAAAAATATTTCCAGCCGGCACCCAAATCTGCCAATTGACGACAGGTTGACTCAAAAGGGGCGCCGAACCAAAATCGCTAATCCAACGTGGAATAATCTTTCAACCCCCACTACGAAAATTATGACTGACAACAATTACGCATCACAACCAAAAATTTATATCCAATCAAAATTCAGTACGCAAAAATCATTAAATCTCAACACTTGCGCACGACGTCGAAGATTCTCGACAATGACGCGAATTGGGAAACGGATATTAACCTTAACCTCAGGGCCCGTACGCGCGAAATTCAATCCGCCCAAAATTGAAGTTTGTCTAGCGACGCAAATTTTAATTTCCATTGAATCGGACTAAAGTAACGTAGAGCGAAGCAACACAACTACTGGGTGGGCGAAACTACGAGGGTGTTTCGCTAAAAAATATAATTGCGCTCGAAACGCTAAATGGCGGCTGCGAATTTTAATGCTATTTTCGCTTGAAATACAATCACAAAATATCGGCCCGTGATACGGTGTTAGTCCTGCCCTGTCATGGACTGCTGATCTATAGGCCATCAAAAATAGTGATATGTGTTGGTCCCAATCTTTCTGATGTTCATCTACGACCTGCAACAAGTGGTCTTCAATGGTCTTGTTAAACCTCTAAACCATGCCGTCTGACTGTGGATGTAAGTCTGTAAGATATCTCTTTATTATTATTTTTCTACGGCAGTTTATTTTTTTTTTTCATTAACTTTTCATGGTCAAGTTCAACCATATGTAGCTCTATTCGACTTTTCAAAATCTCCGTATGCAGGAAATAAATCTTGAGAAACTATCATCTGTGCGTTTTGAGTCCGCCTAGCCATCAGACCTTCCAAACATCAAACCAAATAATCAACCGTTTTTCAAACATAGCCTTTACCGGAAAGGTTTATTCTAAGGGCAAATTATCTATTAAGGTTTTACCACTAGGTGACCGTACATAAACAACACTTTTTTTATATGGTGACTAGACTGCCTGTAGTGCGAAAACGTTAAGGTCTTTCCGGTGATTGTGGGGATCTTCCAAATCATATACTAATCTTCTCAGAGATCGCATTATATCAAAACCGACTCAATAGGATTTATTGATTATATGCGCTTAGTTCCGTAACAATAGGACGCGGGATGAAAGATCCAAACAAACGTCAACACTTCGATTAACATTTTTAAATAAAACAACATTTATTAATTAAAAATTATTTTTAGGGCCGACTTTCTGCGCTGATTTCCTGTGGGGCCAGACAATTTTAAATAAGTATTACGTCTATTAATTTAAAAAAAAAAAATAAGAACTAGGTACCTGAGGAATTCGAAAATTGTAAATAAAATAGGGTTTTCTGCTTAATATTTTAAAGTTGGGGATGCAGTGGGGTAAGAGAACAATAATTAAAACAGAGCAGGTATGTCCCTCAAAACAACAATTTACTTTTTTGCCGAATTTCATTTTAATTACATGCACTTGCACTAAACATTTCGCCTCAAAATATTGGGAAGATGTAGAACCTGGTCAGGACACATTTTTCTGTTTTCACATTTGTCCCTAAATGGCGCTATGTTCGGTAATACAAAAATTAGGGGCAATTCAAATCAAATTTCTAGTTTAGGTTGATTTTCAATCGAAATATAAGAAATACAAGGCCAATTACAATGAAAAAGCTAACCATTACCAAAGTCTGATATCTATATAGTTAATATGCTATATTTTGTTTTACTGGAAAGTAGATCTTAAATGTAAACATCAGACATCAGGATAGCTTTTTAGGCTCACTTGTTTGCATTAACACTAGCGGTTCTTGTATCGCTTCTTCTTTTAGATACTCCATATCTCTGTGTTTTATATAAGACAGGAATATATTATACAACATCGTGACTGCGTTAATGTAGAGAACTTGGTATTTAACAGGAACAAAATAGAAATTTACAAATTGAGTTGGGACCCACAGACACCAATCAATCTGAAAAAAAATATTAGTCTTGCTGAATTAACAAAAATATTCTTAGTTAAATAAATAAATTTCAATGAACTTATTGATTAATTAATGTTTTATCAAACATCCAACATTGAGTATTACGGATCAAGTGTTTGATACCTGTTAACCTGTTGGCTTTTGATCGATGTTTTAGATATTACTAGTACTAGCTATGTTAAAATTCATAGCAATAGCAATGTAAAAATAACAGCGTTTTTATAAGATAAGATAACTCCTTGATTGGATGAGAAAATGGTAATTATTATTCTATTTGGAATTTTTGGAATCAATAAAATATCTACCAAGTTAAGCAACAGTACAATTAGACCTGAATTAAATATTAATTAACCAACGCTTTTTCATATCACAACTAGTTTAAAGGTCTAAATTAAGTTTGGCAAAAGGTCTTACCACATACACATCCAAAAATTTATCTATTAATTCCTCATTCATTTTCTCTACTGGTTTCCTTTCTAAAACACCCATACTATAAAAAAATGTTGCTATACAGAGTGGCGACATCATAAACTGGTCCATTCCTATTTTGATGAAGACTGTTGATAGATCTCTCTTTGGCATTATTTTTGCTATATAAAGATAATAGTAGTGATGAATAGGTCCTAGACCCAAGCCCACTATGAACATGCGAGCTAAAAATATATACATAAGGTTAAAATGAGCAAGAGGTGAAACTTTAATATCTCAAACATTTGTATGCAATTATACGTTAGTATGTTGTGCTTTATATATACAAACATGTGTTTGCACTCTGATACCTACCATACTTCTTTTAAAATTTGCAATGAGACCTGTTTGTGATTTTCAAAATTAATTTACTTTTACAATAGGGATGAAAATTGCACTTTCATAACATGAAGTCACCACTTTGCTTAGCTTGCTTTATTAATAGCATATGCAAACACATACAATTACAAGATGCTTGCGACAAGTAAAAACAAATTTGCTATGGGCAGCTCAATGCTCTAACTAACATATAAAATGTTACAGACTTTAGGTTACTAGTGACAAAATAGAAATTTCAAAAAATTGGTATTTTGTATTTAGTTGTTTAAACTGGCCAAACACAAACCGTAACAATGACATTATCCACAATAATTTAGATGAATTTTATATATGTTGCCTGTTACACATGTACAATATTCATTCTTTTAAAATGGAGAACTAAAACAGCTACCATACTACTTCAAACATATAAATAATTTCAAAAACTAAGCGAACGAAAATTTAAAGATCATAAACCGAGGCATAAACTGATGCAAAAATTCAGATATCTTATCTGTAAAGTAGTAATTGCGACGCATGCCGCAATATGCTTGTAAAGCTGGTATAAGAGCATCTGATGGGGTTTTAAATATATATAGCATGATATAATATATATATATATTTATATTAAAATCCAAGACAGAATTAAAATGATCAGCGTTATTGATCTAGATGATTTACTGTTGTTAATAATAAATCTTCATCCCACATTGGTCAAGGTTAAAAACAGTTCTTGCTTAGGGTTGCCACCCGTAGTATGACTGCATTACAAAAATTGAGGAGAAAAATGCACCATTTTGTAACAACTGCTTTATTTTATGCAAGCATTTTTATAAATATATTATATGTGGCATTCAGTTTTATTTTGCCTGTCAGTTTTACTGTTGTCACCTAATCGAGCCATTACCTATTGATCTATTAATATTGTTTATTTTTCTTTTATATGCACATATTTTTTATTGATTAAAGTATCACTTCTTTACAAATATTCTGAATTAACCAAATTACTAAAAAACAATTAAATAAATATAATATGATGGTACATTATAGCTAGGATATCACGAAATAATCATCACAAAAATAGGAACTAAAATGTGATGCTACCTTACTAGCATTATTTTTCAACTTCTTCCTTATTATTTTAATTTATTTTTGCTCCTTAGTGGACTATTTGACCTGGAGCAATCGACAGTTAACCCTGAGCCCAGAGATTTGATACTGAAATCCAAAGACATCAGGTGAAACCCGGAGAGGTTGTAACCCTCTACCTTGCCACTCTGCACAATAGCACAATCTATGCAAAGTTAGTTTTTTTCCATAAAAATCCAGTTGTCAAATGCATTGAGTAACTGGTTAAATTCAAATTCTTACATATATTTAAAACTTATAGTATAAAAACAAAACTAAGTAAGAGCTTACTCATCCTCGCATAGTCATATCTCTTGTCTATTTTCCCTTGTCTATATTCAATCTCTTGTTGACAGATATCACCAAGCCACATAAGTACCCCAGAACTTATAATATTTGTGTGTAGAAGGTATTTTCCAAACACTAAGGATGGAATGCTTCGAAAAGGGTTTTTCTTGGTACCTGATGTTGATATACTTCTGGCTTGTGGTACAGACCGAAGGACACATTTTATACACCGCGTCAGTCTTAGCATAGTTTAATATGTTTGGGCTTTTTGTGTATTTCTAAAAATTCATTAGATAATTACAAAAATTCAACAATAATTTAAGGTTAAATCACGTTACGTTACGTCACTTTATTGTGGGATAAAGAATCGATATTTGATTTATCATGAAAACATTTAGGTAAACTTGCGCAACTTTACCTAATACTAATACCATTCCTGTGAGATATGCGAATATTGCGAATGGCTTCGACTGAAAACAGTAATGTAAAAACTGGTGTTATTTTTGATTTTTGAGGAAACACCGCCTCGCTGCCAGATAATAAATAGAACAATAGGATCCATATCTATCCAATGCCTACAAATCTAATTTAGAGTGTTTGGGGCATATTTTCTTCGTTATTAATTTCATATACAAGTAGTTTGCATATGATCAATTTATAATTTTACATTAATTATATTATATAACCAACAATTTAAAGGAGTGTCATACACTATTGCGGGTCAAGGCCATTACTGTTTACTTTTGCTGATAATGGTAGTGTCTGCATCTACTTGTGACACCTAAAAAGTATTTTCGTTTATTTGCACGAATCACGGGAAAAGTATTTTGTAGAAAATACACGTGACTGACGAGTAAAAATATTTATAAATATAATACATAACAATACCGTAAAATACAGGAAGCACTAGACGTAGGAGGTACCGAGGTACCATAATCTACTTTTATTTGTCAAACTGTCAAGGGTTGTTTGGGGAGTTTTGGTGGCAATCAAGCATTTCTAGAAAGAGAAAGTCTACTATTATCAAATGTTTTGTGCTTTAATAGTTTTTTAGGTTGGTGACTTGACTTTACTGGACATTTTCATCCATATTAGGCTGCTTCATTCCTTTCATTTTAATGTTTATGTTGAAATATTTGTAATTTACAATACAATACAGAAAAATACGATATAAACAACGCTGAACGAATCAATGATAATGAATTTAAAAAAAAGTGTTTGTAAACCACACCAGAAGTGAAACTTTCATCTGCACTTCTGTACAATTACGAATGGTAGGATATACTGCTTTTGCGTTCGCGTAACACCGTAACACGTTCACCAGCTTACTCCCCAGTAATAACGCGTCTAAAGAAGTTTCACCTTGAAAAGAAAATAATTGCGAAAGCAAAGCAAATACGTCGGCCGGGAGTTTGTATCATGGGCCGGGAGCGAGATAAGAATATGTGCGATGTGCGCGAGGAATTTCCACCGGATGTCGTACTGTCAGAGAACATCTACCGTATGTTCTCTGGTACTGTGAACTGTGATCCATATCCAATGTTATCTCGACTTTTCTCAATGCTCAGATTTAAATAATCGATTCTATAATTGATAGAAGAGTTACAGCCGAGAAGAACAACCGTCTCGGGTTAGAGAATGAAAGATGCTTTTGACAAGCATGTTGGGATTGTTGGGCAATTGTAAACAGTATACATTCAGCAGACAACGTTAAAACATCTACAGCCCTTGATATTTTCCTGATGAATTAAATTTTTTTTTCTGTAAAATTGCACAAAAACTCCAACAAAACATTAATCCCTCAATAGACCCTCTCAGTTACTTAGCAGCCAATAATGTTCCCAACTTCTTCTTCTTTTTGCCCACTGACTTAAGAGAATTGAAAACAATAATAAACTGTATTAGAAACAAAAGCTCATGTGGAGAAGATGGGATTTCCACAACAATTTTCATAAGCTTGCCTGATACTGCCTTGTTTGCTTTGGTAGAAGCAATAAATTACTCCTGGAACATAGGTACATTTTCGTCATGCTTGTAGTCCCGCAAAGGTTATACCAATATATAGGGATGAATGTCCCAATAACTCTTCAGACTACAGACATAGCTCGAATCTCTTCTGTCGACCCTATCGAAGATAATTGAAAAGCTTGTCAAATACCGTGTTATGTTGTTCTTAACATCAAACAACGTACTTAGCAAGGCTCAGTTTGGCTTCCATCAGCACGAATGATGTCGCAGCTTCCGCATCGATGGCTTTTGATTGCGTGAGTCATGAGGTTCTGCTTCGGAAGCTGCATATTTATGGCTTCGGAGGCCGTTGTCAGAGGGTTTGTGGGTTCTAGCCATTCCAAGTATGGATCGGTTGCGTTGGGAGTTCCGCAGGGCTCGGTCCTGATTCCAATCCCGTTTCTCCTTTATGTAAACGACCTTGCTTCTCTTGATATTCAGGGGAGATTTACTATTTTCGCTGATGACACCACACTAGTCTGGCACGGCACAGATAACTAATCTTTGCACACGACTCTGTCAGGGGACCTTCACAGGGTGAGGGATTGGTTTGATTCCAACCTCTTGTCTATAAATTTCCAGAAGACCAAGCTGTTCTGCTTTGGGTGTAGCATGGAGGGTGTGGCCATGACTGGCACTGGAGGTACCTTGGTTGAGCACTACCCTGGTTGCAAGTTTCTCTGTTTATCAATAGAAAGTGGCCTTTGAGGCATGAGGAACGCATTACCAATCTTGCGAGCAAGATTTCTTCTAGTTGGTTTGCTGTCAAGGTGACTGTTCAGGAGCTTGGCCGAGGAGTTGGCAGAATCGCGCCTTCGCTATGCCATAAGTTTTTGAGGTAATTCAAGCAATTACTTTAGTGCAAACGTTATTTGTTCTCCAAAAACACGCATTGCGTTACATCTGTGGGACAAAATTTCGGGAATCTTGTCGCTCCCTGTTCCCTAGAGAGAATATCCTTACAGTAACGTGCATTTATATTGAAGATATTGCCTGCCTCGTTTTTAAACATCGACACAAATTTAGTACGAAACATCCTAGGTACGTTACGGGTCAAAAGAACAATCTCAACCTTCCCATACCTACATCCACTCTTACACAAAAATCAGCTTTTTATGAAGGTATTCAAATATTTAATCACCTTCCACAAAACATCAAAGGGGCAACAATGGCGAGAGTGTTTAAACATCTTTTGAGGGGGTTCTTGGTAAACCGAGCCTATTATGCACTCTGAATTTTACAGCGATATATTTTAGCGCTGTTTTAATATTATGTAAAAAGGATTAATGTCTTGAATGGATTCTATGCGTTTCTTTCTCTTTTGAACAATCTGGGTGACTCTGTAGTAGTAGTAGGTATGCCATCTTTGTCTTTTCTGTTGACATGTTTATGTAATAAATTAGTATCGGTTTTTATTTTGTTTGTTTTACGTATTATTACTTTTAAGTATAGGCTTTGTTTATAACAATTATTTCGTTCACAACAATAAAGCATATTTTGACTTTGGCTTAGACTTTAAGAGTAAGAAGAGTAGAAAGACCGATTCATAATGCGCATGTTAAACGATACATTACTTACAATATATTTAAAGTAGTGGGCGGATAATATAGGCAGACATCACCACTGATAGCTTTTAAAATCACTCTCGATTGTTAAGTTTATATGTTTGAAAATGCAGAAATAAAATAGCACCTACAGTGTGCAATAAGCTTTTCAAATGTCGAAACTAGTCAATCATTGTCTCTGATCGGAGGTATCTTTTAAACATGGACACATCATGTGAAAAGTATACTTATCCATATACTTAAATGTACTTATCACACGGCGTGTGATAAGTAAATTTTTCAACAAAAATTATTAGTGTGTTAATAATCATTTTCAAATCAGTCGTAGAAAAAGTTTATTTCAGATTTAAGAACAAATACAAAAATATAGTTTGCTGCAACATGTGTGACCATATCGATTTTTTTTTATTAAGACAGCTTCTTTTTTCCGAAAAAAAAAGTTTGCTTCACTGTTTTGCTTAAGGCTATCTATTTTAAGAGGATCTGAGGATCATGTTACATGACATGCCACATGCCATGTTATCTGATTAATTAGAATCAGTTGCTTTTATCCGTCTCGGTTCATCCCAGGCCCAAAATCTCTAACCAGACACACCCCAGTCTTTGCTAAAGAGGGGTGCATTTAATGCACCGATCTATATGGGGATCGGTGATTTGATTTAATGACATTGGACATTCGGTGCATTAGCATTAACCTTGGAAACATGATTAACACGCCTAATAGGCGTTATAAGATCCTTTACACAAATTGTGCACTATATAAAAGTCGGCCTTTCCTATTGGTCGATCCGCATGGCCCTCCGCTCGCTACGGGGGCTCGAGAAAAGGAAACTGACCAGGTGCTAACCCAAACTAACCCAAGAGATACCCAAAATCAAGAAAAAAACTGTTTAGAAACATATCTTAAAAAAATAAATAAAAAAAAAGCAACGGGGTTCAAGCCCAGGCCGTCTAGGTGAAATCTAGCTGTATAAACCTCTACACCACAAGAGCTCTTGACACAAACCGATTGCATTGCGCAGACATATCGTAATACGAGATGGATCGACCATATATCTATAAACTACGTATACATTTTACGTATATGGGATCGACCAATACGAGAAGTCGATTTTTACATAGTGCACTATTTGTGTAAAGGATCTTAAAACGCGCCTGATAGCCCATTCTCTACTCTGTACTCTGTACCATTGTCTTTAAACAAAGTCTGTACCACAGCTTACCATGGTAAGCTGTGTCTGTACCATAGAAATATGGTCTGTACTATGTTGTTCTGCTCATATACGTAAAAAAAATGGTTCTGCAAGCAGAATCTGCTTATCCAATACGGGAGTATGCGCAATATAAATTTTACTAACCATTAGACATTCCCATTTACCAGATTCTCAATCACAATAGTCGAGATACAAACAATATTATTTTATTTAGTCTGAAACTTTGCAGATTTTCTCACAGACTCACTCACAGTAAAAAAGATTTGCCGTAACCTGTGTACAGGACAAGCACAGACCATGATGCGCCCGTGTTGAAGATCTCAAGAAATGTCTAGAAGTTTAAGATAATAGAACCAGAAGTAATTAACCTCCTGTTGCTCTTTGCAACCGTGCTGATGTGACTTTTCCTACCAATTTGGTGTCGACTTCTCTTTGTGGCTATGTATCCCATATTTTACTTAACTGAAATATTTAATTTTGGGTAGTTTTGTAGGCTCATTTGCAAAAAGATTCACCTACATGTTAAGGTAGACTATAGTTAATATTTCACAATGAAGTTAGTATTTAATGTGAAAATAATTAGTGTACTTGCTGTATTACTCATGATTTTTTTCACATTTCTATATTATCTTCACTTCTTGGATGCAACAACAAATACGACTTCCTTGAAAAAATCCAAAAACGCGAAAACATTACTGAGGAAAAGATTTTCTGAAGAGAAAATTTTAATTATTTCTGAAAGGATAGTGCATTTAGACCTTAAAGGTGCCCCTCCAAAGGTGTCATATTATTCCCAGTTGTTCCCTTTACTAAGCAAATTGGGAGCTACAGGGATACTGCTAGAATATGAGGATATGTTTCCATACAACGGATCTACATTGCAAAACATTTCTGCATTAAATGCTTACACAGCTCATGACATTAAAGTTATCAACAGTTTGGCAAAAAAACATAGACTAAGAGTTATTCCTTTTATTCAAATGTTTGGCCACCTAGATTTCTTGTTAAAGCTTGAAGAATATGCCGGGTATAGGGAAGTCTGGAATTTTCCCTCCACTATATGTCCCTCTTATAGTAAAACTTTGAGCCTCCTAGAAGAAATGATCAAACAAGTAGTGAATGCACACTCGGATAGTAATCTGATTCACATTGGATGTAATGAGGTATCCCACTTGGGTAAGGAAGTTCATGGGAATTAAGTCACAATTAGCATGATTTGGGTACAATTAATCTGGGTATTAACATAGTTGCATGCAAAATAAATATAATTGACTCCAAAAGATTATTCAGGCCTCGACAAATCATTTATGTGGTCTTACGTGATCACCACTAAAATATATAGGAACATACTTAATAGTTCAAGACTTTTGAGATTACATGCATCTATGAATAAAAATAATTCAGTCATGCTTCAACAAGAAGTAGCAATGAGTCTTTCTTTTCAATTGAGTAGGCTCACATTGTTCTGTTTGCACGAATATTGGGAGCCAATTTAAAACATGAAGTGCTGGTATGTCACAAGAATATTGTCTTAAAAAGCAACAGTTCCTGTTGCCCTGTCGATTGCATGAAAAACTCTCAACCCTGAGATTAGTTGCTGCAGAAGTTTAAATGAACTTAAAATACACTGTGTTAAAGAAGATTTATAAAACGCCGTAAATAATTCTGGCATTCAAACACATAGTACAAATTTTAGCAAAACCTGTCTCGAGAGTCTAATTTGTTGGTACATGACTGCAGATTAATTCTGTTGATATCTTTAAGCCACAAAAGCCTACTATTATTTAAAAATGGAGGAGCCGATTTTATTACAAATCTATATGGCCTGAATGTTTGCATAAAGATCTTTCAGTCGCGATTACATCACGTGCTATTTATTAACATATAGGTGGAATCAATTTGGTCTAGTTTTTTTTTCACATATGTTAGATTTTATCAGTTAACAGATGTTTGAGAAAATTGGTTAATAATTCCATTTAGTTATTAGCATATTATTAATGGTTATTAGTTATTTAAATCCGAAGCCAGTGTTGCCAAAGTTCTCTGGCGCATTCTCGTTAAATTATATTTTGAAACCAGTAGAATACGCCAAAAGTCGGGAGGAGAAGAATTCATAGGGATCCGACCGAAATTCAACTACGGATAACCGCAGATGCAATTAACCAGCCTAACCAATAGCGCATGGTCCTCAGTTCATCCGTCTTTACGGTGCAATGAATTGTTCTCAAGTGGTCAGATGCTGTGTCTGTGATACGGTGGCCCGGGTTCAATTTCCGTCGCCGTCTGTGTTTTTTTGAAACATTATGTTTGCAAAATTTTTTGAAGTGAAAACTTCTTTAGGCGCTCAGCACTTTTTTGTGGGGGTTAAATGAGACTGAGCCGTCACGTAACGCTCCTTCTACTGGTCAAAATGGTGAATGCGCTTGTTATAATTATTACTGCCTTGCCCCGCATGTTACTGCCTGGAATGTTCCCGTATAGGTAGAAAGCTGAAATTTTCAGGGGATGTAGCCGGGGTAATAAGATCCTTGACAAAAACGGCACCCCCGCCCCCGCTTAGCCAGGGGAGGGGGGAGATGGAAAAACTTACATAATTAATTTCCGGAGAACGGGAAGAGGTACGGGTGTCGAAATTTTTATGTTAGGTGCGCTCCATGGGGTGGCACGTTAGACCATACGGGGGGGACCAGGGTCTAATTTAAGGGGGGATTTTGGGAAAAAAAAACCGTTTTTCTCCCGTATCTCTGCAACGAAGGCTCGGATAGAAATTCTGACAAACGATGACGTCGCTTGTTGAAGTTTTCACTTCTATATCGTGTGGTCTTAAGCACACACAATCTTTTTTTTTTTCATTGTGGCATTTCTTGGGTTAGTTTTTGTTAGTTGCTCCGCCGTAGCGGGCGGAGTACGAGAGGCTAAGTAACAAGTTGCGATCCTTCAGCTGGGGTATTATGGCTTTGCATGGCCATCCGCTCGCTTCGCTCGGTCCGGGGCTCAAGAAAAGGAACCTGACCAGTCTAACAAAATTATGGACCGCAACTTGGTATTTAGCCGCTCCGACCAATTAAATCATGGAACGTAACCCGCTCGTGAGCGGACGGTCATGCGTGAAATGATAATAGACATGCGCGCAACTCTTAAGCCCTTTCATGGGGTGCAATGTGTGAAATAAAATAAAAACTAAGTTATTTTATTATTTAACTAGTGAGCAAAATAGAAAACGTACAAAAAATAAATTTCACATTCTGGCAGTTTAAAGATTCCAAATATAAATACATTAGTTTTATACTAATATTAATATTAATTTCATCGTCTCCGCTTTCCGATATACAAAGGCAAGCACTCTTCAGATTGCTCCGAGTGTTCTGCTGCCCTAGACAAGACGACGTTGCGTGGACCAGGTCACAAGCCCCTCGCGCCGGGGCGCAACCAAATAAAGTTAACCCAATGCATGCCCAAAATATAGAAAACAACTTTTTTCAAACATAACTTAAAACTGAGATGCCACTGAAACCGTGTCCGGGCCGCCGTATCAGAAACACAGCATCCAACCACTGAGCTACGGGACCACTTGGAGGCAATTCGCTGGTCCATAAAGATATGATGTTTCTCAACAATGTAATGCGCGCACAACTCTGAATGCCTGTTATCGGAGTCTCGGAAACGTCTACTCTACCTTTGTATCTTAATTGTAATCAGCATAAGAATAAGAGTCTTGTAACGTGATTATGATACACAAGGATCTGCGTACACTCTTTCAATACTGTGCCGGAAGCTTCGCGCTTGCGTAGTAATGTTGAAATCAAGGAAAGTATCATGGATAGCATATGCAACCGGCATTGAGCGTTTGTTACTATTTTAGAATGTCTAGTATTTCACTTCACGCATGGCCCTCCGCTCGCTTCGGGGGAGCAACCAAACAAAACTAACCCAAGGCATGCCTAAAATCAAGAAAAATGCGGTACAATCGACTCTTACATATTTTGTTCTAACGATTGAATCTTTCCTCAAAACTATTCAGAGGTTATATTTGTACTTAAATTCCATCGGGGAGCAACAATAATAAGATATTCAATTCAAGCTCCATCAGTCAGTTTTTACGCTGTAATTTTTTAAAGCGCCACTTAAATTACTGTAATCGCAACAAACAACATACTACGCAAGCGCGAAGCTTCCGACACGATCTTGAAGGGGTGTACGAACATAAGTTTATGATAAAACCGTCAAGGGTTCCCCGGTAATGACGCATCACCGCCGCATCGCTAATCGAGGCTACTCACGTCTACCTACACCAAATTGTCGACCTTGGAACCTACGCATTTGGCAGAAACTCAATGTTGTTCTAATATTTTACTTCACCCATGGCCCTCAGCTCCCTCCGAGGCGAAACCAAACAAAATAAACCCAAGGCAATGCCGAAAATCAAGAAAAAATAGCTTCGAAAAATATATTAATGGGCACGTACGCATGCGCGAAGGCTCGAAATTAGTGTAGGTAGAAGGAGTATCTAGGCTATCCAATATTAAGCTTGATTCATATTATTATGTAAATGGATTCGCAAATTTTGAAGTTTAAGAAATGGTTTAAAGATCATATTAACATTTTCCCTTTTTGTGGATTCAGAAGTTTGATGTTACTGTGTTTTATTTTGTTTTTCAAAAACTAAACCGCTAAACTGCCAAGTGAAGTTTTTATCGACCAAATCAAGAAAAAACCGCTAGATCTAGGGGGAAAACTTCTAACTTGACGACACTGAATAAGGTTGCATATAATAATAGAGAGAGGATAATATGCTTGGTCTTAATTTGAGATTATGAAATTGATTCTTTAAAACAGGCACATATTCATTATTTATCGGCCAGATTGGCTTTGCCCACTGAAAGCTCGTTAATTAACACCAAAATTCCATTTATTTAATTTTCTGACACGAATTTACGAAATATCTTTTTCAATTCTGGTTTAGATATTGGGTATTCTTGCGGTCAACACCGCTAACGTCCTCTAATAAATATTGTGGACGTGACCTGGATTTATAAAGTTCGAACCTAACGGACGGGAGAAAACAGCTCATTTCTAAAAGCGCCTTTGCTTTAATTCTCAGGTTTGATATTCTGATTGCCCTCTTTGTCATTTCCCTTAAGTACGAAAAGGATGCTTTGTCAACCAGCCAATTCGCACGAGAACTAAAGAAAGGGCCTAAAGTAAGCGGTTAACTTTAAATTCTTTCCTTCAGGCATTGTTTATATATGAAGACAAAGGCTATGTTCAACGGGTCTTAGCGATTGTAAGCGCTTGCAAGCAAGCGCTAACCGCTAAATCGGTATTGAACTACCCCTCAGCAGAAAAGCGAACGTTAGCGTAGTTAGCGCTAAATGAAAGCGCTTTTTTAGTCAGCGGGCTACGCTTCAAATAATAAACTAACCTTTCATTTTAAATTTTAATTATTAAATTGTTTGTTTATGCAGATTTATGTTAAAGGTATGTAAAAAATGGATAATAATAACACACTTATAGCATCTAACTGGACTGTGATCACCTATGCAAGTGGGGACCACGGTCAATTAAGTGACCGTGAGTGGGGACGTTGTTTGTAATGGCAACAACATAATTCTCGAACATAAACATAAAAGTAAGCGATTTTTGCAGAAATTACTATTAGGAATTCGAAAAGCGGTAAAATTTAACTAGATTAGAAAAATGTCTTGTTGCCGAGCTCACAAACTACTTTTTAAAAATCGAAAAATAAACAAATAGGTTACGTTATGAAGAACGTCTTTTGATTTTGACAGACTTTTCCGCAAAGGAGAGTGTCGTGTCGATCAACGGGACTGTTAGCGCTTAGAAGCGATAGCGTAATATGCTAAGTGTACGATGAACATAGCCAATGCTTCAGGCTTCAGGTTCAGGCGCTTTCGAAAAGAGATTATTATTGGTCCATTCCAGAATTTTTGAACTATTAGACCAAAATTTTAGACATAGCGGCGGTATTTTTTAAAGATTTTTATTTTGTAACTTTTAATTATCAGTAGTTTATGGATTTAAGGTTCACTACTTTGAACATCGATTAGTCATTTTAAACACTGGTTAAATTAATCAGTGTTTTGAATGTGTTAAGTATGCTATTAATGGATGTGTGATATTCAGGATATTGATTAATTTAGCAGGGACGCAGGGACTAATCGGAGTTCAAAGTAGCGGGCAAAGAGGTAGATAGAGATAAATCCAGACTTATAGCTTAATGCTATTGTTAGAAAGGTACCTCATAATGGTATTGATAATAGAGCTGTCTATATTAAACAAAGTAGGACTACTCATTCCAATCTACAATAGCTCTTGGTACAGATTTGTATTGAAGATGGAACAATTAAATAGGGTATGCTCCTGATCTGTTCCTCCTATTTCAATCACACTTCGGGTTTGGGTCATTGATCTGTACAAGTGTGTCGGACAAAGATAGTCCTCATTCTCATGATCGTGGTGATATGTCCCCTGTCAACATACTTATAGAAGATGTTGATCAAGGCGTTAAAGATAAATCACTCTGTATGGATACACACCATCCACCCTAGTTCGACTGGACGGCGAGTCCCGCCTAAACTTATCTTGTTTTTTTGCTCTTATTTACGGAATTGCACCAAATTTGTCCGATCGCAGGTCCACGGGAACTCTTAGATTCCTTCCCATTTTTACCAACTGATCTACCACTTCATTGTCATGCTTCCCGAATATCGAGGAATCCATGAGAAGCGTTTGATTCCAAGATCATTTGTTTGGTTTTAAAAGGCATAATAATATATGAGTTAACTGGACCGAAATAGACAACTTGGCTGGGCCAATGACACCAGTAAATATCCGAGAATATGAGCCGAGTATATCCACCACCGTACTCGGATATGAAGCTGCATTGTCATTTGATTTTCCAAAAATGTGGTGTTGTTGTGCATATCATATTTGGACAGATGCAAATTTAAAATTGAGATAAATTTTAAATGAGCGAAAAAATTATATCTGAAACATGGTAGAGTCCGAGAATAACAACCGCAGAGAAGCGACAACATAAATTCCGCCCAAAAATTTCGAGTGGGAGGTAAACATGTTAACTGTCATCTCCACGTGCTTGTCAGTTAGTTTAGTCCGAGATTTGTTTAGTACAGTCGTCAACGACAAATTTTTTGCGTGAACGCCAGTTTCCTTTGGTTTGTTTGTGCCTTAATTATTACTGAAGTGACTTTTTTAGCGAGGGTAAAGTCAGAAAAAATGAAACGCTTATCAAAGTGAAACGCCCCTTTAATTAAGCATGTTCCAATATAGCTAGGGGTAAAATGAGGATCCTGGACGAAAACTGAACCCCGTACCCTCCGTTCGGCCAGGAAAGAGTCTAACTAGATTAGACTAAC
The DNA here is from genome assembly GCA_016904865.1 of Pissodes strobi. Classification (NCBI taxonomy): domain Eukaryota; kingdom Metazoa; phylum Arthropoda; class Insecta; order Coleoptera; family Curculionidae; genus Pissodes; species Pissodes strobi. The sequence continues at coordinate 15,056 of JAEQML010053324.1, read as the reverse complement.
GCAAACTAACCAAATCTATTAAAATTGAGTATAACCACAAACTTGCGTAGCTATATTGTGTGTGGTATAACGTATCGCAACCGCTTCAATTGACTAAAATAAGTTGAGAATAAGTGAAACTAACTGAAAGTTGAATCGACGACTAACCCAAACTAACCAAATCTATTAAAATTGACTATAACGTATCGGAACCGGTTCAAACGACTAAAATATGTTGAGACTAAGTGAAACTAACCGAAAGTTGATTGGACGACTAACCCAAACTAACCAAATCTATTAAAGTTGATTATAACGTATCGGAACCGGTTCGAATGACTAAAATAAGTCGAGGCTAAGTGAAACTAACCGAAAGTTGATTGGACTACTAACACAAACAAACCAAATCTATCAATATTGATTATAACGTATCGGAACCGGTTCAAATGACTAAAATAAGTTGAGAATAAGTGAAACTAAACGAAAGTTGAATCGACGACTAAATTTGCATAAACATAAATATTGACACATTGTCTTCACGTTTTAGTGACATAACCATATTCTGTCTTTCACGCGACCTGGTATAAATTAAAAAAAATGAGCGAGTCTGCTAGTACTCGAGACACTGATGTGTAAGCATATCCTATATCGACATGCACAAATATTTGAGCAACCCTCTTAAAATCACTGCACATGGTTATGATGTCACAGCCGTTTACACATTTCCGTCCCCATCCGCATGAACATTTCCGTCCCACATGCCGAGATTTACCCTCATATAGCCGCTTAAGATGTTTGCACATTAAAAGGGATATAGATTTTGTCGTACTTAGAAATCGGAAGTCCATAGAGCAATGACAACTGTATAAAAAATGTCATATAAATTTGTCGGTATTGTTTATAGTTAGTTTTGATGTGTTTGTAATGTCAGAATAAATTAAATAATTTTGCTTAAAATTAGACTATTGACGCTAAAATATACTAGATTAATTTTGTAGACTGCATCGCTGTATTATATTATTATTATTATTATACTTTATGCTTATTTTGTATCTAAATAACTGCAAATTTAGCAAATTCATTTCGAGAAAAACGTTAAAAGATCAAACCTTTTTGTTGCCTTATAATTCTTCATTAATTTTTTTTTATTACGCATGCATCATAATCAACGATTATCGCACGCTGCAGCGTGCTTAAAATGATGTTTATGATGCGCCTACTTTTTTAAAGGTTGCTATAGAAAAATTTGATTATGTCAAATGTGACAGATTAATATATTCGTCAATATATCCCTTAAGTTTAATATTGAAAAATTTTTTGAGATTATGATGCATTCGTAATAAAAAATAGCGTATGATATACATGTATAAGAGACCTTTAAAGCCCTTGCGACTTACAAAACACTCCGCTGTGCGTCGTGTTTTGAAATATGTCGCGCGTGCTTTAAAGGTCCTCTTATACACTTATATCATAATATACTATTAAGCTTAACTATAAACAATACCGGCAAATGTATATGACATTTTTTATACAGTTCTCATTGCTCTATTGACTTCCGATTTTTAATTACATTTAATTATTACATTTAATACAAGATTTACACTTTTCCTCTTTATTTATACCAGGTCGCGTGAAAGACAGAATATAGTCGCGTGAAAAGACAGAGTATAGTCACTAAAACGTGAAGACAATGTGTCAATATTTATGTTAAAATGTGTTAACTTAATCCTTTATTAATATACGATTATATAAGATTTCAGTAAATTGGACGGCTTAAGCAATTGTCAAATCTGAGAGTTAAATAAATTGGTCAATATTTTCCTTATTATAACAGATACCGAAAAAAGTGTTTAACAAAAAGTTTTCAGCTTTCGATGCTCTATTGTAGGCAAATAAAATTTGACGTCTGCAACTGTCAAATTTGACAGTTTTAGATGTCAAATTATTTCAAATGAATATGATATATGTCAAAATATTACCTTAACATTTTGACACGTTTAAATATCATATTTTGACATATATTTTTTACTTGCAGAAAAAGTAGCCATGTTTATTTTATATTTTATACGTTTATATGCCAGCGAGAGCTTTAATTTTTTTTAGAATTTATTTAATATCATACTTTGACATATGTTAGTTTTGGCCGAAAATCATTTATGTCAAAATTAGTAGCAATATTCATGTAAGTATGGCGATCTCTTTAGGATATCGCAGTATTATCTGCGAATCGTTTGCATAAATAAAAAAATGTTTGTCCAGTACGTGTCTGTCTAATCAATTCTATTATAGGGCGATATATTCTGCATGACGTTAGTTAAATTTGACCATCATTTACATGTAAATTTTTCAGAAATGTTTGAAATAAACAGGTAATTACATGATATTTTTAACATTGATATATGTATATGATGAACGTTCATTATGGATATGAAATTTAACGTTTTTAAACAGAATAGTATATTGTAGATGATAATAGTTGTTATTATGTTGTTATTAATTTGATTCAGTTTTTTTATTATCTTTTAAGAACCATTTGAGGATTTGTTTTTATATGTATTTGTAAATATATCGGTAATAGTTCGAAAAAACTGGAATTTTTCTAAAAAACAATTTCTTTAACACCCTGCATATGATTTTAAAAACTTTATTTTTTTATCTTAATAACATGTAAATGGGTCTCTGTAACCGGTTTCGATACGTTGTTATCAATTTTAAAACATTTGGTTAGTTTGGGTTAGTAGTCCAATCAACTTTCGGTTAGTTTCACTAGTCTCAACTTATTTTAATCATTTGAACCGGTTCCGATACGTTATAATCAATTTTAATAGATTTGGTTAATTTGGGTTAGTCGTCGATTCAACTTTCAGTTAGTTTCACTTATTCTCAACTTATTTTAGTCATTTAAAGCGATTCCGAGAGGTTATAATCAATTTTAATAGATTTGGTTAGTTTGGGTTAGTCGTCGATTCAACTTTCGGTTAGTTTCATTTAGTCTCAACTTATTTTAATCATTTGAACCGGTTCCGATACCTTATAATAAATTTTAAAAGATTTGATTAGCTTGGGTTAGTAGTCCAATCAACTTTCGGTTAGTTTCACTTATTCTCAACTTATTTTAGTCATTTGAAGCGGTTCCGATACGTTATAATCAATTTTAATAGATTTGGTTAGTTTGGGTTAGTCGTCGATTCAAATTTCAGTTAGTTTCACTTAGTCTCATCTTATTTTAATTATTTGAACCGGTTCCGATACGTTATAATCAATTTTAATAGATTTGGTTAGTTTGGGTTAGTCGTCCAATCAACTTTCGATTAGTTTCACTTAGTCTCAACTTATTTTAGGCATTTGAACCGGTTCCAATACGTTATCATCAATTTTAATAGATTTGGTTAGTTTGGGTTAGTCGTCGAATCAACTTTCGGTTAGTTTCACTTATTCTCAACTTATTTTAGTCATGTAAAGCGGTTCCGATACGTTATAATCAATTTTAATAGATTTGGTTAGTTTGGGTTAGTCATCGATTCAACTCTCGGTTAGGTTTAATTATTCTCAACTTATTTTAGTCATTTGAAGCGGTTCCGATACGCTATAATCAATTTTAATAGATTTGGTAAGTTTGGGTTAGTCGTCGAATCAACTTTGGATTAGTTTCACTTAGACTCAACTTATTTTACTTATTTGAGTCGGTTACGATACGCTATAAACAATTTTAATAGATTTGGTTAGTTTGGGTTAGTCGTCCAATCGACGATACGAAAATTTCGTAACGCGAGACGAAAACATATCCATGTCGTGATGCGACCTTGAAAAATCACTCTCATGAAACCAAAGAAGTATTCACTTCAAAAAGGTTAGAACGCGACAAATCAGTAAACTCTGAGTAAAACCGTTAAATCCTAAGAGATAACTACTATTCATAATACGTTTCTAATAAAGTAAATAATAAACATGTAACTAATTACATGTTTTATCGGTTTATAGCATTTCTTTTTCCTTTCATTACATTTCTCTCAGTGTATTAAACCGGTTATCTGTCACATATGACAAATTGAATTTGGCACTCCAACTTCAAAGTTGCCGATGGCTATTGTCGTTTCTCTGCGGTTGTTATTCTCGGGTAGAGTGTAGAGTTCCTTGGACTTTCATGTTGTTCGGATACTCTTGAAGGTCCTTCATATCCAATATCAGTTAGTAGCTGTCATCAATTCTTGGAGGAGAAGCAATACAACATCGGAAAAAGCTGTCGCCCTTAAACATCATAACAATCCTTGTAATCATGTTGGAGGCGTCCAAGATCATTTAGAGATTTAGGCAATGCTCTGTTTGGTTCTTTGTCAAACAGCTTTGAGAGCAATAATTCTTCGACTTCGTCAAGTCTGTCATTTTATGCAGAATTACATTGTTTTATCCCGAACGTAAAACAAGCATCGGTACCTCATTGCATTCAGTGAAAATAATATCTAATGATGAAAAATTATACATTTACAACGTTCTTAGATGATATAATTTGCGGCTTCATTATCTGAAAATGCCGTATACCCTTTATTTAATGAAAATAGTAGTTTTCGAACATCGAGCGAGGGTTCGGTTTTATTTCCGTTCGTTTCAATTTCCTCCTTAAAGTGCAAACAAACTTTAGAAGGGCGATACCTCTATATTGTCCTTTTTACCATACGGCCAACAGCTGATATATCGAATTTAGCCAACTTATTATACATATAACTTTCCAATGGTTTTACTTAAGGGATATGTAAAAGTACGATTGTATAATGACCCTATCAGGCATAAGGTAGATAAAAGCATCAGATGGTGGGTGATATGACCCAATTATTGTACTTCGATGTAATTACATTTGTAATTCGAAAATGATAAATTTAAGTTAGGAGTACTTATATATTTAAGAAATACTGATTTCGTTGGAGACAGCATAATTTATAATAAAAATAATTGTCAAAAGATAGGCTTAATTAAATTCTGATTTTGTAAGCGATATTCCATGGTTTAGGGCTTACGCTTTTTTAAAACCAACTAATATTTTCAGAAATATAATATAATTGCACATTCAAAAGCTATTTATTTGTTATTTACATACTCCATTTTCCACTTAATTAAATGTATCAAGCCGTGCAATTATTAGTAAGGAATACGAACATTTTAGGTCACTGCCAACGCTGTTCAAATCGTATGTTCACCGATCACATATCGAGAAAGGAACTGTTTCTTGACCACATTCGTTCCATTGTTGGTATAATAAAACGGAACCATCCTACTCTAGAAATTCTTATCTGGGATGACCACTTTCGGACATTAAAACCAGAAGAAATTGGAAACGCTTCGCTCATGAGATCTTTTAAGCCAGTCGTATGGTGGTATGGTAAAGACGTCTATGATGAATTAGGTCCTAGTTTATGGAATATGTATTCTGATATTTTTCCTAGTATATGGTTAGCCAGTGCTTACAAAGGAGCTATAGGTAAGGTTTTTGTTATAGACATTACGTAGAAAAGACTACACGAACCATTCTTGCTTTATATAGATCAGTTTCGTCTGATTTAGTAATCATGTAAAATATATTGTTGGGATTTGGATGCTTGTTTCTCCCGTGCCATTTATCGGATCAAATTTATCAAGTCATTGGGGTTTAATACCGTATTTTGATTCTCCTTAATGCAATGAAGTCTTTTTTATACTAATCCGTCATATGTTTTATAGAAATTACTTTTAAAAATCCAGATTTCGTTCATAACCACTAGAAAGTTTTAAAGGGGGCAAGCAGACCCATTGAAACTTCAGAAATCTATTTAAAATTATAGTACATTCCGCACAAATATCTCATCAAAATGTCCCCAGCGCATAAAGTACTACAAATTACCTTACATTGTATTGCTTTTCCACATAATAAACTCTATGTATGTTAATTTTAATAGTATAGTAGCATCTACATCATTCGATGGAAGCTCCAGGCAGGGCCCGCTCTAGGGGCGGACAACCCGGACATTTGTCCGGGGCGGCATATCCAAAGGGCGGCATTTTTTCATAAAATGTCCAATTAATGGAAAAAAATAAATAATGAAATAAAAAAAAAATTGTGCAATAACACATTGTTGTAACAATATTACAAATACACCTAGTTAACAATTAGTTTGCTTTTCATTATTTTGGTATTTGTACTACCCTTGGACCCATAGTGTTTTGTTTAGCAAAAATAAAAATAAAACCACCTTCAAACTTATTAACAATAATTATTGTTTATAGAGATAAGAGTTCGATTAATATTACCGTTTTTAATGTTTACTGTTTTGTCCTACTTGAATGTTAATTATGTTACGTGTTTCTTTTTGAATATACGTTTTTAATATAATTTAAAACCATTTGATTGTGATTTTAAACAAAAGATATATATTTTTAAATGTTTATTAGGGGGCGGCAATTTGCCTTTTTGTCCGGGGCGACGCTATCGCTGAAGCGGGCCCTGCTCCAGGTCAGCTTTGATCCCCTCTAGTCTTCGATTTCTCTTATAACTATGCCTCAATTTGTTGCAACAACTTTTATTTCGTCTTGACTGAGACTACGACTCGGTCTTCCTTATCTCAGTTTTCCTGATTCCTATAGTAGTTCTGAAATAAGTATGTCAACTATATCCACTAATTGTGTAGTTCTGATTGGTTCTTATGAATCGAGCTCGCGATGATATGTGCCTATCCTTTGAAATCTCAAGATGATCGGCGTCCATCATCATTATGTTTAGCGTGTCAAGTAGGTATATTTAGTGCCACTGCTTTGAACTTGAAGTCTTCAGCACTCGTCAAATTAGCCATTGTCTTGAATGTGCCAATATCATTATGACATTAATAGATGTGTGATTAATTTAGCGCCGATTGGGGTTCTAAGTAGTGGTATTTTGCGGAGACTAGATCCAGTGGTGTATCCATAGATACATATTTCCTTTTATACGTCTATGCGTGTATCGGTCTTATTGATGATGGTCATGGGCCTTGTAGATGTTCATCCACGTTTATTTATCGGCCTTGTTCATGATTCATTTTTCCCATGCATTTGTATAGAAGGACTGACAGAATTTTATTACTCTATAAATAAGTATTTTTTTCTTCAAACGTCAGTAAATCCGTCATTACTGGACTGTGTAGGCGGCCGGGAAGTTTCGTTTTTCCTCCGCCGGAGCTTTACTTTTCACTTTTCCTCCGGCGGAGTGTTGTCATAGCATAGATACTTATTAAACTAAAATTTGTATTTATTACTCAATTTGTCCACTGCATTTCTAAAAGTCACTAATTTAGGAACAAATTGGTTATTATTTAATCGAACTTACTCAATAACTGCTTATCAATATGGAATTAAAACGTAATCGGAGACGCAATTTAAAAAAAATAATTAATGTTGACAGTGTCCACTGACAGCTTTATGTTACATTACTATAGCAACAACCTGTGCCTATTCACCGACACCGGTCTAAGCTGCCTTGCGAACCCACATCTTTAATAATAATTATTATTACTATTAAAAAAGAGATGTTTTTGCATTAATTTGTCGACATCTGAAGAAAAAACAGCATATTTTATTTGGAGGAAAAGTTACTTAAACACAAGCGCGCCATGAAAAGTATCACTTTTCCTCCATATAAAATAATATACTATTTATTTTCAACGGCATTAGAGATTAGTTTTGCGTATTTTATTTATTCGGTAATAGATAAAATTATTCACTTAGCGGTATCATTAGCAGAGTTAGTCACAGTTCATACTCTACCGAATATAAACTGTGGTAAAGTAGTGACACAATGACTTGCTTTTCTTTGGTGATCTCAAGCACGTAGATTGATCGATTGTGGTGCATTGATATTTAATGATGATATGCGTATTGCGTGGGTGTTTTCCAAGATTATGGTACTAATAGGGTCGAATACTTTCAATTAATACCCTATTCAGACTTCTAAGACTATGCTGTAGATAGAAGCAGATTTGTTCGCATTTTCTTTATTTCTATCTTAAAATGCCTGAAAATAATTCTTGTTGGCCATTATTTTACGGCTCTATTTTTGTAGGAAGTAATAAGTACATTTCTGATGTAAACCACTACGTTCAAAATCATAATAGTTGGCTGTCAGTCATTGAGGAATACCATCAAAAAATCCATTTCGATGGAATAATTTTAACAGGTATCGTAAGTATATTAAATCATAAGCGCACTAATTATAATAGGTATATGGAATTATTGTATTGTTATTACCTATACACGTTCCGTTTAGTCAAAAAATGTAAACACTCCTGTTTAAAAAATAAGTGGAACTTGCGCCTATTACTTATAAGCCCATAGTTTTATCATATAAACCAGGCATATGCTTTTAACTTTCAGGATGGCAGCGTTATGACCACTTTGCAGTTTTATGTGAACTCTTACCAGTAGGAATTCCGGCATTAGCAATGAGTTTAAGAGTATTACAAGGTAATCTGTATACTTTTTGCAATCAATCAACTATATATATTCCATATTTACAACAATAAAATTAAAATTAAATAATGGTTTCGATAAATTAGGTTATATCGGACAAAAGACTAAAATCCATCAAAACTCCAAAATAATTTATATTTTTGAATAATTACCATGCTAGGTAGTTACTCCTCTCACTCCCAGGGAGGACAGATCTACTTCAGGGCGTGGCAAACCTGTCCACGCGAAGCACTTGACGTTCCCCACCTCCCTTCTTGCGGATATCAGGTCCTAACCCCATTCCTAACCCATTCTAACATCCCTACCCATCCTCACCAATGAAGGAAGGCAACAGGAAACCACCTTCATTAACTTTCCCAAGAGAACACCATGGTTTTGTTCAATGTGATATATTCCGGAGGACTAAACAGCTCCTCAATCGGATCTCCGGGGGGAGCAATAATAAGCAACGCCAACCAAAACTCGAGAAATATAGGTACGTATAGACTAAACCGAATAGGGACATGGAACATGGAACACTCAAGGACTGCTTCAAACTGGAAAACTGTTTATTGTCGAACAAGAAGCCCTCTCATACAAACTTGATCTGTTAGGAATGGCAGAGACGCACTGGAAAGGAACTGAGCATTTCAATACAAGCACAGGCAGCACAATATACCATTCCGGCAATTATACCGAAAGTCGCAACGGAGTAGCTGTGTTAATTCCAAGATCCAATACCAGAGCGGTTCTAGGATATAACGCAATAAATGACCGATTAATATCCCTGAAGCTAGAGGCTCAGCCTTTTAACGTCAACATCATACAGACCTATGCGTCATAAACTGACTCATCCGAAGAAGAGATAGAAAGCTACTACGAACAGCTAGGCAACACTATAAATGAACTACCTAAAAACGAAATCCTGATAATGCTCAGAGACATGAATGCTAAACTCGAACAATCTGATATAATAGAAGAAGTGCTGACCAAGTTGATCGGACCCTTCGGACTCGGCGCGAGGTATGACAGGGGAGAACGAATGCTTCAATTCTGCCAGGAACATAACCTTCTGTAGCCAACACATTTTTCCAACATCATCCTAGACGAATATACACCTGGAAATCGCCAGGAGACAGGTACAGAAATCAAATTGACTATATCATGACCAATTCACGATGGAAAATCCTGTATAATAGAATGCAAAACATTTTCTGGAGCTGAGTGGCGGATCAGACCATCAACTATTAATAATGAAATTTAAATTATGCCTGAAAAACATAAAATGCAGACAGAAGAGAATTCGAATAACAGAAGATGCTAAAGATCAATTCCAAGCAGAAATCCAGAGCTCACTTTCCACCAACAAAGAAAATATATTGGGAAATCAGGATCCAGAACAGGAATGGCGATCTATAAAAAATTGCATACAAGAAACAGCAAAAAATTTCCAACAAACACAAAATTTCACTGACCCAAAAAAACACTGGATAACACAAAGGGCAATCGAGATAATTAAGAAAAGAAAATAACTAAAAATGAAAGGTCTAACCACGCAGACAAGTAAAGATCAGCACAGACAGCTAAGCAAAGAGATTCATAGGCAATGTAGACAGGATAAAAACCACCAAATCAAGAAAATATGCAATGAAATAGAGGAACACCAAACTGCTAATAACACTCGTGACCTACATAAAAAAGTGAAAGAACTGACACGAAAATTCAAACCAAGAACACTTAAAATTGAAGACAAAGACGAAAGCACCTTAAGGAATGACGAGAAAGTACTTAACAGATGGAAACAGTATTGTGAAGAGCTGTACAAAGAAGAACCAGACATTACAAGTGAACAACAAAACGAAGATGAACCGCAAACAGAATCAGAGCCCGATATCCTTATCTCTGAGATCAAAGAGGTCATAATGCATCTAAAATTAAATAAAACTCCAGGATTGGATAGTATTTCCGCTGAAATAATAAAGCTGCTCGGAGATGATGGTGCTAAAATTCGGCACGACATATGCAATAAAATCTGGCGCACCGGACGATGGCCGGAGGACTGGTCTAGATCAGCCTTTATCCCGATCCACAAAAAGGGAGCTACAATGAAGTGCCAACATTACCGCATGATTTCCTTAATATCATATGCGAGTTAAATTCTCCTGAGAATAATGGACCGAAGACTACAAACATACCTGGAACCCCAAATCCCCCCGGAACAGGCAGGCTTCGTCAAAGGTAGACGGACCAGGTACCAGATGTTCAACATCAGACAACTAATAGAGAAGGAGAGCAGGCACGCGAGTTTAACACACCTATGCTTCTATGTTTGATAGACTATAAGAAAGCCTTTGACTGTGTGCAATGGAAAGATCTATGGCTTGTATTAAGAGAAATGGGAGTCCCAATGCACCTAGTATCCCTCGTAAGCAGTCTGTATAAAAGTAACGAAGTCACTGTCTGTCTTGATGATAAAACATCAAATGTCTTTAAAGCAAGCAAAGGAGTGCGTCAAGGCTGCATATTGTCGCCTAGACTATTTAATGCGTATTGTGAATTTATAATGAGACGCGCATTAGAACATTTCAAGGGAGGAGTAGCAATTAATGGTAAGAAAATAAACCATTTGAGATACGCTGACGACACCACTTTAGTAGCAACAAGCGATGAAGAAATGGCTAGATTAATTAAACTCGTGGCGAATGAATGCCAATCATTGGGCCTCGAGATTAATTGGACCAAGACTAAACTAATGCTAATCGATAGGAATAAAACAATACAGATGGAGAACCTGCATAATGATATCGACGTTGTCGAGGAATGTATTTACCTGGGAGCATCAATAACTAACAAGGGAGGATGCGAAGCTGAAATTAGAAGACGAATATCGATTACCCGCAATGTCCAACTTAGTCAAAATATGGAAAGGCAGGCAAATAACTAAAAATACAAAAGTGTCCCTGGTTAAAACATTAGGGTTCTTTATATTCGCATACTGAGTCATGGACAATCAAGTCCTCCGACAGAAAACGCATAGATGCATTTGAGATGTGGTGCTGGAGGAAAATGCTCCGGATACCTTGGACGACACTGATAACTAATGCGTCGATAATAAATGAAATAGGAATTCAAAATCAATTGTCCACAATATATCGAAGACGCATCCTAAAATACTTTGGACACGTAAGCAGAAGAGGACAAGACAACTTGGAGAAGTTGATCTTACAGGGCAAAATTGAGGGGAAAAGACCGCGAGGCAGGTCCCCATCGAGGTGGTTGGACCAAATCAAGAACATAACGGGACAACCCCTGTAAACCAACTTAAGAGCGGCAGAATATCGCAAGCAATGGAAACATTGGAAACAACTAAGCAATCAGTGTACATAACCTTGGTGTCACAATTCTTCAGACATGAAGACAAGACTAAGGAGGACTATGCACCATGCTAGAGGTTTTATCATATAAAGGAAAATAATGGGATCGCTTATTGAATCATTATTAAAATAATAAAATAAAATAAATAAACATGAACAAATGACAATGGGCCTATTGAATAAAGAAAAGTATTACCTTATAAGTCATAACTTATAAGAAAAAGCTGAAACTTCTAAGTACAAGCTATTACTTATTTTTATTTGAATAAAAACTAGAACTCTCTTAAAAGTAAATACCGGAAAATTCTTTTGCATGTAGAGTAATTACTTGCAAGTACTTTTACTTATACTTATAAGTATCCTTTTCCATTGCGTGTGACAAAATGAAATACATGTGAAGTACTAAATAAAATCAATAAAAAAAAATCTCACCCTTACGAACTCTCAAAGGGTTGTGGTTTTTTCAACAGTGGGTAACTTGATTTAACTCACAATTAAAAGCTAAATCAATTTTGAAAAATTCCCAAAGCGTTAGAAAATTATTTACTCAGAGTTATTATTTAAATATTATCACCGAATATTGTGTCCAGTATTGCTTGACGTTTCTTTTCATCACACACGTAATCGAAGTCTCCCGGGTTTTCAAATTCATCTAATGCAAATCAAAAATCATGTCGTAGATCTTATGTAAAACAGCACAGCAAACAATAATTTTTGTTTGAATAATTCTTCAATTCGGTTTTGAGGATCTTTAAAAGGTGCTAATAGTCAAGGAGCAATTCCATATCCACTGTCTCCAAGAAGGCAGAAACTACCCGAAATCTTGCCACATGGTCATATATGGGACTTTGCCTACAGATTCTGAAATCGTGAGCACTTCCAGGCGATTGAGCGTTTACACTCGTAATCATTTCATTAGCATCACCAGTTACTTGCACATTTATGCTAGAAAACCCTTTTCTGATAATAAAATCATCGCCAAAGGCATGTGGTGGTTTTTTAATTTCAACATGAGTACAATCTACAGCACCAATGAGGAATTTGGAATCGATTCGACCAATTAATTCTTGCTTCTTCCAGGGCATCTAGATTCGATGGAAACTTTATCCAGTGGTGGGCCTTCTCGAAGATACTATCAGCTACGTTGCTTATGGCTTTGCATACAGTTGAATGATGAACGCCAAAATCTTCACTAATACCTGTTTGAATTCCCGCATCACTAACATATCGTAGATATATCTTTTGCTTAGCGGCAAGTGCACCTCCTCTGGATTCATCAACATCTGGTATAAAATAATCAAAAAAATAGTCTATTTCACTTCCAAAACGCAACAAGAGCTTAGATTTGCTTGGGCTGATGCTTCTTCTCTTCCTATAGCTCTTCATATTACGAACATTTATGAAGTCCACCTTGTTTAACAAAGTTTACTGCAACTACCTTAAAAATCATCAAGTTATGACTGACCAATTTAAGACAGATCTTATTTTTATTCAAATAAAAATAAGCTAGTACTGGAAAAATACAAGTATATCCTTATGTTTTAAGTAACTACTTAAAACCAGAAGGAGTTTGCTTATGGTCGTAAGTAATCTCTTTTACATGAAGTAGTCACTGACCTTTTATTCAATTTATATTGAGTAATTACTTAAACAAGAGGAAGTAGAAGCCAATACTTCTTTTTATTCAATAGACCCATTAGGTTGGAAAGACTATCTATATTTTTAAGAATAGTTGGTATATGCACTTTTCTTGCTATTTTTTTCCCCAAATTAGATTTTAACTAACTTTATACATGGTTTGCTGTATTTTTATTAAACTTTATTTTAAGAAACCTCTTCTAATTTTAATTCGAAATCTTATCACAGGATTTAAAGATTCTGCCTTAGGGCCACCTTTAGAAGTAGCAAAACTATTGCAATGTAAACAACCATATGGACTTATAGGATCAGCTTTTGGAAGTCCAAAATGCAAATTTCCAGGTAATATAATGAATTAATAATTATATACCAACTTCATAAAAGCTATTTATCTTCGTAAAAGCTATCTACTTTTTATTATATCTAATTCTAGGTGGTGATATACTCGAATATATTATAAATTTTCATCAACTACAGCAAGAATTTCAAGAGATATTGGAAGATTCGCGAGTTGAGGGATGGTTAAGCGAATATAATAAAGCATATTCATTTTCAAACCCACAGCATGTTAAGGCCGTCCTTATACCCTTAGACAAGATCAAAGGAGAGTTAGTTTTCATTAAGAGTATGATTTCTAAATCCATGTTAGAGGTGTACGATCATTACACTGTTGATGAATGGCTAAGTACATATTTATCACCGTTTGAAAAAAAGGTTAGTTTCGACCAGGGCGTATAGTCAGGTTTTGGGGATGCGAGGGCTTATCAAGATAATTGTAGATAAAAATCATGAATAGAGATATTATAAATTAGGAATTAACTAAAAACTATGGTGGTGGAGGAAGAAGGGTTGAATCGCCGTCCCACCCCTTCTGGTTACGCAACTGATTCCGACTGTTTGTCAAAACTATTTTTTGTTTTATTGATTCGTAAGCTTCATTTTAGAGTGTTGTTTGGAAGTTTGAGACATATGGTGTTTGGCAGCAAAAACTTCTATTTAAAAATACCTACCATAATAGTATATTATGATATAAGTGTATAAGAGGGCCTTTAAAGCACGCGCGACATATTTCAAAACACGACGCGCAGCGGAGTGTTTTGTAAGTCGCAAGGCCTTTAAAGGCCTCTTATACACGTATATCATACGCTATTTTTTATTACGAATGCATCATAATGTCAAAAATGTTTTAAATATTAAACTTAAGGGATATATTGACGAATATATTAATCTGTCACATTTGACTTGATCAAATGTTTCTATAGCAACCTTTAAAAAAGTAGGCGCATCATAAACATCATTTTAAGCACTCTGCAGCGTGCGATAATCGTTGATTATGATGCGTAATAATAAATTCATTATATTTTCGCGACATCTCTGTCACCCTTGCAACAAGTTGATAAATAATATTCATGTTGCGAAAAAATTATATATGACAAACATACATTTTTAAGCAGCCAGTCATCAAAAATTGAGGCGAATCTTATAAGAATTTGGGGAGGTTGGTTCTTTTGGACGACCTGCTTATTTCATTGTGAGAATGCAATGATATATTATATATTAATATTTATTTTTCTATTTATTTATTTCGGGATGAATCAAGCTAAAATATATTACATATAA
>MU190763.1:0-37085 GCA_016904865.1 Pissodes strobi | reverse complement strand
GCCCCCCCCCCCCCCCCCCCCCCTCCCTGTATATACGCAAAGTTGCCGGAAACTAGGATACAGATTTGGAAAGGAAAAAATTTCCCCTGTATGTCAGTTCTTTAATTTTTTCCCTATGGTAAATAGTAAAAAAGTTACGGGGAGTGCTAGTTTATACGAAGTCACCCGGTAAACAAATATTATCTTATTATATTCGTGTATAATTTGGCCTATTTTACAACTAACTTTGGCATCTTGTGAAAAACGAATAGTTCTCCATTAATAGTGGCATCATGCTTATTAAGGTATGAAACTCATTATCTGTGGCACCATTATTGAGAACTTCAAGGATTCCATTAACTGTGGCATCTTGTGTAAAAATTACAAGTTTCCTATTAACTGTGGCATCAGATTAATGAAGGTTCGAACCCCATTATCTGTGGCATCATTTTTCAATCATGAATATCTCTCTTATTATGGAGTGTATTAAAGAACGGGAAAGAGCCCCCCACTCACAAAAATCTAAAGCATTGCATGATGTCGAAAAACCAAATGATGCCACAGTTCGGTCTGCAGGTCCGGATGCCACAGTTAATGGAGTGCCTGTAATGGTGTGTGTGTGTGTGTGTGTGTGTTTTCCTATACTTATGGCAACTTGTGTGTGCCTGAACCTCTGGTATGGCACCTTCCAGAACTATGGCAACTTACATGCGGTGCCACAATTTTTTAGTGATATAATTCCGTAATTTGCGGATTCATATATTTAACTCTCACCGCAGATCCTTCTCTTGTTAATTGTACTATTTATGGGAATTATCGAAGTCTTATTTTCTTATTAATTTAATTGATATTTATAAATTTGTAGTAATCTGTGTAAGTTACCAGAATAATGGTTATAGCATATTCGTTACACTACCCCATTTGTGGCAACGGGGGCGTGGTAAGACGGTGGTGCCCTCTATAATAAACGTGCCCTGTTGCCATATTTGCTACGCCCGTAATATATTTAATGCAGGTTTATTTGCTGATTTTATATTCAGGTTGCTAGTAACAGTAGTATATACGTAATAAATATGTTAAGGGGATTTTGCTATGTCTGCTTCAGGTATAGGTGGATAAAGTTAAAAAATATCTATTTACCCAATTTATATTCAAATTTGGCACTACAGAGGGTGTGTGAAAAGTCCCGGAATGTATAATTATTGACCCAATCTTGAGAGAGAACAAAAATTATCTAAAGGAATATTGTATGGAGAGATAAATCTGTTTTTTGAAGTAATTCTCCAATATACAGGGTGATTCAGAAAGCCGCAGTACATCAAATTTGTGTTTATTTAAATGGGATACCCCAATTTTTAATGCATTTTTAATCATCGTATCCTCTATAGGACATTATACTGTGGATAAATTGTAGGTTAGAGCAATGTTTGCTTAACTAAATAAGAGCCTGGAACCATTATTAAATTGCTCACCAAAATATTACAGGTTCATTTAAAAAATGTGTTTTTCTACACGCGTGCGGAAAGTAGTTGCTTTCCGCACTCTCAATCATGCATAAAGGGTCGCTTTTCCGCACGCATTTACTTTTCACACGCATTTACTTTCCGCACTAGTGCGGAAGGTAAATGCGTGTCAACTGTCAAAGTTAAAATGTCAAATAAATTATTTATTTTTATAAAAAAGCAAAAATAATGCACTTAAAGACACCCTAATATAAGTATGTAAAGGCGGTAAAATTGCGAATTCTTTGCCTGTTTAGTTTTTAACATTTAAACTTTTAAAGGGTCTATCCCTATCCCGGATTAAATACGACAATTCGACAAAAGGCGTTACCTTATATCTAGTTTTTTTTAAAGGTAATTTAAACACCTTTGTTTAATTGCTTTGTCACTGTCAGTTATATTTTGTTAGACAGATTTCCTCTTGTAAAAAGAAGTTTATTATGTTTTGGTTCAAAGAAGTATTCGAGTTTGAGTTTCCCAGCAGAAGATCTTCCAGAAGAGATTTTAAAAGAAGCAGAAAACGCAAGTTTGGAATTGTTATCTGCAAAATCACAAATCCGGTACGAGAAAGAATTCAACGTATTTACCCAACTAGCATTTATGGTGGCAGATACGTAACTGCTACTACCAAAGCCACTACAAAGTGGGCGCTGATCATCGGCGGCTACGTCGTATATTCGTAGCTGCTAAGTAACTGCGACCAAAATGGGGAAAGATTTTGAGTAGCCGGGTAGTGTCTTGGGTAGTTTTTGCCACTAAAAAAGTTATCTGTTACGAAGCTGCCTAGTCGCGGGTTCGTGGCAGCCAAGTGTTTTCCACCGACATGTGGAACTTTCGTTAAACTGTTAAACTTTATTCGCAGCGACTACTTCATGCAATTTCACACTCCATAAAAATAAATGCCATGATGGAAAATAATTGTGGAAGCCATTATTACTTTTTTGTTATTTACCATGCGATTTTAACGCCTTTTGTAGGTAAATTCCAGAACGCAATCGACTTTACTGAATAAAATAGTGGGTTTATATGACAAAATTTTCGAGCGCCTCTCAAAACATTTCAAATTATTATATTATTTGCAACAGAAACTCATGTAGTAATAAAACAAAAAAATAATTTCTTGAAACTTTAAAATATTGGTCCACCGTCAGAAATAACAAAATAACTAAGGAAAAAAGCTTTAGTCTAGGTATATTTAGCTTGAAAACGCAAAATGTTTGAGCCATTAGGCTGTTCGTCTGAAAAGTCATGAAAAAATATGGCCGTTTAATCCGAAAAATATTTTATAGTTCCATATGCTTCCACAAACTATCGGGAACAATCATATATTAGGCCAACCCTACCCGTTTGGAACTTTAAAATCTTTGGCTACTTTATAGTGACCTAGGATGGTAGCAGTAACCATTTTGCTACTTTCAATGTTACTATAAATTAGAACTAACTAGGTGTCGTGGCCGCGACTACTCCGTGACTTAAATTGTTACTATAAAGTAACAAAAACTTAATGGAGGCATTATGGTAGCACTTGTTAGTGACAGCTACTTTAAAAGCTTACTATAAAGTTTTTGGTCTTTTATGGTGTCATATTCGAAGATTCGGGTAGTTCCAGCCACTTCTTTAAATTACATGTTTACCACTTGCAATCGGGGTGTTTATTTTCCACTTTTATGGTAGGTAGGCACTAACCGGTCACTCTCGAAATTTACTTCAAGGTGACTATTCCTTATAGAGTGACACTTTAAGTGGCAGGGTGGGTCTAGAAACTATACTTTAGGGGCAGGGACTTTTTAAAAAGGACTGGGAACTATATTTGCTAGTTGGGTAACGTGTGGTGTGATCAAAGAAAAGTGAAATGTGTAAGAGAAGAGGTAATGTTAGCATATTTATCCAGTATAAGCAAGACCTGTAAGTCGTCAACACTTTGGTCTCGGTATTCTATGTTAAAAGCCGTATTAAAAGCCAAAAAAGGTGTCAATATTGGAAAATTTTTAAAATTATCAGCTTATTTAAAACGTCAAAATGTGGGCTATAGGCCGAAAAAGTCTAAAATTTTTGAGAAGTGCGATATATCAAGATTTTTTAACGAAGCTCCTGACGATATATATTTACACATAAAAGTAGCTACGGTATTTGGATTAGCCGGTGCCTGTCGACGCGAGGAACTAACTAATATCAAAATCACTGATATTCAGGATAAAGGCGATATGTTAATTGTTACCATTCCGGACACAAAAACACACAGAAGCAGAGTATTCTTAGTATCCAACGAAACAGAACACGGAAAAGAGTACCTCAGATTATATCGAAAATATTTAAATTTACGTTCTCCAAATACGCATCATCAACGACTATTTGTGTATTATAAAATGGGTACATGCACATTGCAATGTATTGGAATTAACAACTTTTTAATAGCGGCATATTTAAAGCTGCCTAATCCCGAACTTTTAGGAGAACTTCAGCAACAATACTCGCTGATTCGGGCGCAAACATCACAAGCATCAAGAGGCATGGCGGATGGAAGTCCACCACAGTGGCTGAGGGATATATTGAAGAATCCATTGCAAATAAAAAGGAAACCAGCAACAAAATTCTGGCCAGTGATAAAATTCCTTCAACTAGCAGTGCCTCAACAGAAGAGACCATTTCAGTTAAAGAAAAGGAAATCATCAACAATAATATTTTCGTTGAAATCCCTTCAATCAATGAAATTCCTTCAACTACCTGTGTGGAAACAAACAACGATCCATTAAGGAATTTTTTGGCGTCAGCGATAAATCTCCAAAATGCTACAAATTGCAGTTTCGTTGGAAATATTGCTAGTAAATAAGTTATTATTGGTTTGTTAAGAAATATTGTTATTGTTTTATACTTTTTAAATAAAATCTTGTCTAAAAAATCTATGTTTCTCAAGCGAATAAAAATAACTATTCTATTTGCCCAAATAAAACAAAATAGACGGTTCAATTTTTGACTTAGGTGCTTGTAGAAAAAATTTTGTTCCTAACTCATGCGGAAAATCCCTATTCCGCACTCGACTGCTTGCTACGCGTCGTTCGGTAAACTGCAATCGTGTGCGGGAAAGTATGACTTTCCGCACTAGTTAGGAAAATAGTATATTATTTTATATGGAGGAAAAGTGATACTTTTCATGGCGCGCTCGTGTTTAACAGCCGAACGGAGTGAGGCTGGTAATAGAGAGCAAGCCATGAAAAGTAACTTTTCCTCCAAATAAAATATGCTGTTTTTTCTTCAAATGTCGACAAATTAATGCAAAAACATCTCTTTTTAGTAGTAATAATAGCTAATTATTATTAAAGATAAGTGGGTTCGCAAGGCGGCTTAGACCGGTTTCGGTGAATAGGCACAGGTTGTTGCTATAGTAATGTAACATAAAGCTGTCAGTGGACACTGTCAACAATAATTATTTTTTTAAGATTGCGTCTCCGATTGCGTTTTAATTCCGTATTGATAAGCAGTTATTGAGTAAGTTCGATTAAATAATAACCAATTCCGATGTTCCATGTTCCTAATTAGTGATTTTTAGAAATGCAGTCACAAATTGAGTGATAAATACAAATTGTAGTTTAATAAATCTTGAGTTGTTGACGCTTATTTTGTTGTCTGTTTGTATTGTATCTATGTTGCTACGACAACACTTTTACCTCCGCCGGCGGAAAAGTGAAAAGTAAAGCTCCGGCGGAGGAAAAACGAAACTTCACGGTCGCCTACACAGTCGAGTAATGACGGATTTACTGACGTTTGAAGAAAATAACTATTTTTTTATAAAAATCATTTTATTATGTTTAGAAATATTAGAGCTATAAAAAAACTACCGAAATTATGTTTTGCAATTCTTCCCTAGATCATATTAATATAGCAAACAAAAAAAAACAAAAAACGGTGTTTAGATTTTCGGAACCAACGAAATTTTCCCAATTTGGGACAGTTTCGGTGCACACCCTGTAAAAAATGTTTCTCAAACAAGTTGAAAATCGCTATAAAATCTGTTTTTTCTCCATAAAATTTGCAAAAAAATCTTTGAAACCGCCTCCTAATACTCCTCTTTGTTTAAAAAATATTTAATTTTAAATGTTCCTTAAAATTTGTCTTGTCCCTTTTATTTTAGTTGCGCCTATTTAGTAAAGTAGGCTCAACATATTATGAATAATTTTTATTTGTTTCCATCGTGTGTAAGTTACCAATATTGAAGATCAGGCACACCGGTTACATACACCAAACTTTGGCAACGTGGTTCCATAACCTTGTAATTTTCGCGAAGAGCGGGAAGAGCTTTTATTAGTTAATAGTTTTATTCGCGGCGCGACGGCGTGTTACAGGTGCCATAATTGTAATAGTATAATATTTCATTATTACGATTTCTTGATCGCGCTACAAGTTACAATGATAAGCAGTAGAACTAGAAAATTATTGGATTTAGTGAAATCGTCGGATGCCACTCCAGATCCAGAAACAAATCTTTTATTTCTACCGAAATATGAAACGACTAAGGGCTCCTTGTCTGCAGATCAGCAAAGAGCACTTGAAGGTAAGTTTTTAAGCGTTTTACTTTAATGATAACATATTCTTGCATGCATTTGATAGGTTAAGGATTTAAATACCATTAATACGCTTAGTAGTTTAATATAAGGGGTGCCCAAAGTTAGCAGAATTCGTGAATTGCTAACTTCGTTATTATACGAGCTACGAACTCGCTTTAAAACCTAGCTGCAGCCCAAATAGTGTGGTGTAGGTAGCCAAGTAGCCATATTTGACAATATGAACTATACATAGGGTTGCCAAGTATTTTTTTATCGTTTGGCGGGATTTTCGAGAAAGAAAAGCGGGATTTAAATAAAAAAAGCGCGACTTTTTTTAAAAATTGTTTTTATACTTTAAGTAATTAACAAAATATTTTTAAATTCGACTTGAAAAAATTAAGACACAAAAAGTTTAAACGGTTATCCTACATATATTTTTAATATTATCTTTGGGCATTTTAATAAAAACAACGAATATTTAATATATAAGTGTATAAACAAAAAATATACATACTTGTAATTATAAACAGCAATATTACATGGTTAAAACTCGTTTTACTCAAATTTAAATCATCATTAATCAGTTTTAATTATTTCCTGATGATGCTAACATAGTTAGCGAAACGCGCGTCGAGTGCAATAATTATATTTCGGTATTGTGGAGGATAAAACTCCGTTTTAGTGTTTTAATTATGAAATTTGTCAACCTTAGCATGTATTCTGCTACAGTTTCATTCACAGCGATATCTGTGATCGGAAAAAAAATTCCCACATTAGGAAACACAAAACATATACAGGGTATCTCAATATGCAAGCAATAAAATTAATTCAAGACGCAAACTTGCGGCTATCTCTCCGGCCACACTAATTCCTCAGTGCGGCTATTTCTGGCGCCAAAACAGACTGCTGTTTTCGCTCCGAAATATAGGCCTGAGTGATTTGATTATAACGTTATTTTATAAAGAAAAATATGAAAATATGGAATTTTTATTTTTTTATTTAATTTTTATGAAAAGCAAAAAAATATTTTTGCAAAAAAAAATAATACAAAATTATTAAAAGTAAGTAGGTGCTTTCCAAAACTTAGGTTACAGGCAGGTACAAAAAAAAATAAGTAAAACTAAAACAGAAATTGTTACCTATGGGTTTGATGTAACCAACCAAAAGATATATGTAAATAAACAACAATAAATAAATAACAAAAAAAGAAGAAAAACGGACGTTTTAGAAATGTATAACAATAACACTAAACTACAAAAGCTAAAAACATATGTAAACAAACCGCCTACCCCCCACCAAGCGATAGCCCCAGTTTCAAAAGACCCCGCACCATGGTTATGGGAAAATGGGCCTTGGCTTAATTTTTTATAAATTTTATAGGTTGTAGAGCTCGCCATTCACAAAAAATATCATTGCGTCAACTCAATCTCATGGCTGGTTTAGCCTCTACAGGGTGTTAAAAATTGCATTTTTGTTTTTTTTTATTTTAAGCATAATTTTAGATCTTTCAATATTTTTGCACCTCTATGGCAACCAGAAAAAAATATTTTTGTACCATAGTTACATAGTAACACCACCAACAATATATGTACAAAGACCACATACAGGGTCTTTTATTTTACAGGGATCACAAAAAAAGTCGCAAACAATTTTTTTGTTAAGAAATTGTTTTATTGAAAATAGGTCATTTTATTCAACTTTAAAACAACGGTCGATGTATTTGTTGTAACTTCGCTATTTTATACATTATATTAAGGGAACTTCAAGATGATATCGATCGGGCTCAAATTATTATGTAATGGTAATTGAAACACTGTTTCTGATTTTCAAATTAAATTAGTGAAACTCAGAAACAGTGTTTCAATTACTATTGTATCATGTTTTTTCATCAAGTAACGATCGACTCAATTTCATATCTCAAATTATTTTGTACTGATTAAAAAAATGAAAAAATATACTTTTTTTCAAAATTATTTGGGAGCAACAATTACATCTCTCAATATCATTTATATTTTATAAAATTAGTTAGGAATTTAAGTTTCTAATAATACGCCCTGTAATAATTGCAAAACATAGTTTCCCGACACTTATCACTTACCTACTATTTATTAAAGTTTTTGTGCACAAAGGTTTTGAGTAATATAATAAAATATAGAATGATATTACTGGTAATGTCATAGACCGCCTTTTAAACGTTATTAAGCCACTATCTGTAAAGTACAGATAAGTGTTTTTTTTTTTATTTTCAATTACATACAGCGAGAACATAAATGTTGGAATATAGTCGTTTAAAATTCAGGCATTTTTGTTTTGCCGGAAAACGCTCGGACCCTCCGATTTTTAATTGCGCATTTTTTAAACTAAATGTCACGTATACAGGATGACGTAAAAAGAATCATGTCCCACTTCATGTTTTTAAATATAAACCTTTATTTTTTTCATTTTTGAATTCTACGTAGAATTCTGATCATATTTTATGTATCATAATCTATATCTAAATTGAACTATTTTCGAAATATTGACGTTTCAAAATTTACATTTTGCTTACTTTGAGACGCTCCAGAATCTAAACGGTACTACTTAGGACAAAACGATTTGCACTTTCTTATCTTAGGTTTTAATAAAATCTATCTCGTTACGTCAACTTCCGGTTTAACCGGAAGTGATTTTTTTCAGGGTTATGCTTATCTCCGGAGAAACTATGTTTTGCAATTGTAAAACGAAGCGCCCTGTATTATTAGAAAGGTATTAAGATAATTCCCTAACTTATTTTATAAAATATACATGATATTGAGAAATGTATCTGTTGCTCCCAAATGATGTGCCTCCCTAAGGAAAGTTTTGAAAACAAACTATATTTTTCATTTTTCTAATCAGTACAAAATAAACAGAATTAAAATAAAAAAAAAATCCAAAAATGAAATTTTTAACACCCTGTAGAGGCCAAATAAGCCATAGAATTGAGTTTGCGCAATGATATTTTTTGTTTGGAATGGCAAGCTCTACAACATATATATATTTTTTTTAATTTTAGCAGGGTTCCATTTTTTTAAGCATGGTGCGGGATTCTTTGTCGGGATCGAATGAAATCGTCATAACGTAGATATGCAGTGGTTCATCTGCCGCCAACAGCAGAGTCCACGACAAATCGAAACAATCAAAAGACGTTGTTTAGCACTCAAGGCACGGAAATCTCGGGACGTCAATATTGGGGTTTTATTACTCCCCGATGACATAAAAGATATTTTTTTATAAAAAAGGCTGTGTTATTTATCAATTATGGAAAGTGTCAGTCTTAGCATATCAGCGATTTCGAGGAAAATTCTTACTTTTGGAGGCTCATAACATACATGGTGATTTAGCATATATTCAGCGTGGGTCTATACGCAAACTGATAATTTAGAAAAAAATCTGTCTATTCAGATGTCTGTAGATCAGTTAAATCTAAAATATTTTTATATTTTGAAATAAACAGAGTGTTCAAAAAAGCGAGACGTCTCAAAGTTATAAATTTTTAAATGGAATATCCTAAACTTAAACGGATTTTTGAATACCACAGAAAATTATAAGCGTATCTTATGTAGAATACGAATACCCTATGTTAAAATTAAATTGTTTTTGATATATTGATGTTTAAAAATTTGAATTTGCGCACTTTGAGAGGCTCCTTATTCTAAACGGTATGACCTAGAAAAAACTGTTTCGAGTCTCTTATCTTACTCTCTGATAATCTGTCTCCTGATGTTCATTTTCGGTTTTGCCGGAGAGAACTTTCTCGAGTTTTCCCCTATGCTATCGCCAGCTCCAGCTAAACCGGATGTTAGCGTCAGGAAGTAGATTGTCTGTAAGAGCGCAAATTATAAAACATGCATGCTTAAAAAACAATTGAATTTTGACGAGGGTAAACATGTTATAATTTTCCTTAGTATTCAAAATTCATTTAAATTAAGGACATTCCATTTAAACTTATAACTTTGAGATGCCACGTATTTTTGGGACTCTCTGTATATTTTAAAATATTAACACATTTTAGATTAAACTGATCTACAAACATCGGCATAGACAGATTTTTTTTAAGTTACCCGTTTGTGTTTCGACCAACGCGGATTATAAGCTGACTCACCCTATATGTTATGGGCTTCCTAAAGTAAGACATTGAGGGGTTATAAAGAAAAGTATGTTTTTTTATCACAACTTTAACAGTAGCGAGAATCCACAAACAAATAAATGACATCAAGTTAATTACCAGGTCAATGGAAAAAAACGAGTTTCCCAAATTTTTTATATCTGTCCTATATTAAGAGATACGATTTTTTTCACAAAAGATGCGTTTTTTTCAATACTTTCTTGTGTGGATTGAACCCCTTTTTACAAGAATCAAAGTGTTTGTGTACTTTCTGGTTGCTATAATTACCCCAAAAAAATCAAGCTAAAATGTTTTTTGCCAAGTTCGTTAAGGCCACAGGGGCGTACTTTATGTCATTATACAAAGTTTTGTCAAAAATGCAGTTTTCCCACACAAGGTGATAATTCCACAGTTAGTGTTTACAATAATTTATTCAAGTAGTCATCATTTTTAGAACCACTGGTGGTTCCTACCCTAAAATAAAAATAAAATTGTGTTTATTTAAATTATGAAAAACCCGTTTAACTTAACAAAAGCTACTACAAAAGTTCACCTGGAGAAAAAGCTTAGGCATGGACGTAGTTAATTTTTCTTTAAATGGTCAAAAATCCTTTTCACGGCCAATATTAAAAACAGAAAAACTTAAAGTGAAAGTATTTAGTAAAAAATGCAGAATTTATTAAACAGTGAAAATTTATTCTTAAGGTGGCGGCAGCCTATATAGGGTGTCCACATTTCAATGTACCCAATTGCGATATTTCGGTTGCTATGATGATAGATACACTGCTCGTCAGAACAGGATACGGCATTAATCCATGAATATTCCTATATTTTAATCTTCGTAAAATTTCATAAACTTTGCAGGTGTCTCGTCGGTCAATAAGGAACCGGAATATATTGAGAGTAATATCGAAAGCGAAGATAAAACCTCAGGAAGCGAATATATTCCTTCGACATCCAGTTCTAAAATAACAGAGCCTTCTGGCAATAAACATGATTTTAAAGGACCATTAAAGAGTAAGTCTAAGAAGAGAAAGAAAAGACAGAGGAAAAGAAAAGATAAATCACAACAAAATATAATAATATTGCAAAATGTAGTGCTCAAAGAAGCTGAACAAATGAGGAATAATAAAACATCGGATAAAACTACAGAATCGAAAGAGAGAATAATAAGTAGTCATGAAAAAGAAATTAGCGAACAAAATAGCATAGCGCCTGATAAGAAATTTATAATGAGCAAATATTTAGACAGCGTAAACCACACGTCAGTTGGAAATAACGAGCAAAATGAGAGCTTTTTAGGAGGGCAGGAATCGGAGAATCGGGATTTCGCTCAAGGAGTAAGTACAGGAATAGGTGAAGAAACTCGGAATGGTTCGGAAGAAAGCGACGATCCATTTAAAATTACATATAGAAAAAATAAACCTGTAAATACCATTCAAGTAACTGCAGCTTCCAAGAAAAATGGAAAAAGAATTAGAGATAAAATTCATGTTTGCTACTTCTGCGAAAAATCAATTATTCATATGGCTCGACATTTTGAAACCGTCCACAAAGAAGACATTGAAGTGGCAAAGTGCTTAGCATATCCAAAAAATTCGGAACAGCGCCGCAAAGGATATCTTGAACTCATTCGCGTGGGTGATTTTTATCACAATTGCAATGTCTTGTCAACGAAAACAGGAGAGTTGGTACTGATACGCCGACCATCTCAAGATGAAGTAAAATTTGTGAAAAATGTCGATTATGGGCCCTGTCCAAATTGCTTGGGGTTTTCATTAAAAAAACATCTATGGCATCATATCAAATATACTTGCAAGGAAAAGATTAACTGTGAAGAATACTCTGATTCAAAGCATGTCATAGCAGAAAGTAACGCCTTGATATATGACGTTTTTGGCTATGGTTTTACGCAAGATTTCTATGAATCGATAGTAAATAATTTTCAGTCAGATGAAATCGGAGATATAGCAAAGTCTGACTTGCTAATACTAAAATTTGGATCCATGCAGTTTGAAAAGTATGGTAAAACTCAAAATGAACTCATACGTCAAAACATGAGACAATTGGGACGTTTAACTATTGCCTTGAAAAAATTAGATAAAAATAATTCACAGTCACTGAGTGATTTTTTAACTCCAGATAAATTTGATATGGTCATTCAAGCAACTAAAGAAATAAGCATGACTACACTTTCCAATGAAACATTTAGGCCAGAATTTAAAATCCCCAGTTTGGCACTTAAGGTTGGATATGCTCTAAAAAAATGTATCTCGATAGAGAGAGGGACCGCCCTTAGAGCTGGAAACATAAAACGGAGTAAATCACTTTCATCTTTTCTTGAACTCATGAATATGGAATGGAATATTCGTATATCCTCAAATGCTCTCGCCACTCTCTACAAGAGGAAACTGAATGCGGCCCAGTTACTACCAATAACACAGGATTTGGTAATACTTAGTAACCACATAGACGCTAATATCCTATCCACTAAAAGGGAAATGGAAAGTAACAAGAGAACTAACAAAACATGGACAAGACTTGCGACCCTAGCTTTATCACGTATTATTCTCTTCAACAAGCGGAGATCCGGTGAAGCGGCACGAATGAAGTTAAGCGACTATATTAACAGACCAATGTGGGAAGATCAAAATACAGAGGAAATCAAGGAATCCTTGACACCAATTGAACGTAAATTGGCCGAAACTTTAATTATGGTTGAGATAGAAGGCAAGCGTGGGAGAAAAGTCCCAGTAATTTTAACACCTATAATAAAAGAATCTATAGACCTCTTAATTCGCCACCGCGATGAGTGCAGAATTTATTTGCATAACAAATATATATTTGCACGGTCAAATCAGTCTTTGAGTTACCTGCGGGGACACGACTGCCTAAGGAAAATATGTGAGGAAGTGAAACTTGAAAATCCATTAGTAATAACTGGAACAAAACTTAGGAAGTACATAGCGACTGTATGTCAATTATTTAATATGTCGGAGAATGAATATGACTGGTTGGCGAGACATTTAGGGCATGACATAAAAGTACACAGGGAATTTTATAGGCTTCACGAAAGTGCCGTAGAGTTAACAAAAATTAGCAGATTACTCATGGCAGTTGATACAGGACAAGCTAGCAAGTTTGCTGGCAAACGTATTGAAGAAATTGCAATGAAAGGTAAGCCAAAAATATCAGGGATTTTAAGTTTAATTTCCAGCAAAATTCGCTGGTCCTATTACGTAACAATATAAAATTTTAGTATACAGAATTGATCAATACATACACATTTTTGGAAGGTAGCTTAAATTTAGCGTAATTGCTTTAATAACCATAACTTTTTCTTTTTTCATATTGGTGCGAAATTCAAATTACGCTAATGTACCCTTATTATTAATTCTAAAAAAAATGTTATATAGAAAGGCTGTTTGGATATAAAAGTTAATCAAGAATGCAGGGTGTTTCATGTATGTAGTCATTAAATTTCAGGGATGTTTCTAAGTATATAAAAAAATATGAGAAAAGTTCACATACACGTGGGTCCGGAACCCCCTTTAAGGCAGTTACGGACGTCCAAAAAGAATGAGTAAATGTTTTTTTTTTTAAATTTTATATTTAATAAAAAATAACTTGCTTCGCCTTCTTTACCAGTTGTTTGATATCGTAACAGGTATGTAATTGTGGCATCTCAAACCACTCAGGATCAATGCATTAATATTAATGGCAACCTTTTTACACCAATTCTGGTCTCTCCATGCTTATGGAATCGGTTGCCACAATAATTTTTTTATCATAACTGCGGCGTGTATCAAATCGATTTATATCGATATACACACTTCGTCCGTTAGATGCCACAATTATAGGACCGTTTCGAAGATTTGCCACAAATGGGGTTATGGCATGTATTATTGTGGTGCCATAAATATTCGCAAGCGTGTTACATACAAATTTTAAGTAATGATAAATTAACTGTAAAAAACCTGGTCTTTAGACAGGGTGCAGTTTTAATGTAATTATTTATTCCTCATTTTTATTATCTATTCCTAAAGATGCTCCTGGCTAAGCCGTATTTTTGTTTACGTTAATTTTTCTTGAGAACGGTTGATCTTGCACTCTGAGAAAATTTTTCTGTGGTTTTGTCGACAGAATCATAATCCGAAGAGAAAATGACAAGAAGTTAGGGGCATAAAATCATTGAGAGGGAGACAGTGGGAGACCTACTATTTCTACATGCTCCTGGGTTAGTTTATTTTTAGAGTATGACAGGAGCTAACGATTCAAATGACAAAAACTCATTACTGTATTGCCAGATATTTGAAAAAAATAAGATATTGGTGCCTCCATTTGGCGCCATTGTAACGCCCTTAAGAAGGATTTCCTGAAATGCCCTCTATATTCCAATAGTAAAAAACAAGCTTTTCCCCATTTTGTCCGGTTCCTATTTTGTATATCAGAAAAACGTATTATTTTTTCAAATATTAAGAATTCAAAATTATGACAATCACAAAATAAACATATTTTTTATTTTCTGCGTTTCTTATTTTTTCGTTTAAAGTGATACAATGTTTCATTATACAGTGCGAACGTAAATAGTACACCCCTCTGTAACTTTTTAACGGAGCAATATATCGACGCGACCGCCGCGCCGCGCCGCCCGAGTTAGGCTGAATGAAAGCATTTTAATTACACAAGGGTTTCTCTAAACAAATGTCCCGAATATCAACGTTCTGTACTTGCAAAAATATGAAAAATCTTTCATATCAGCATCAAGGGTCCGGAAATGCTTCGTTTCCGTGATACAGGGTGTCAAGAAATCAAATGAAAACAATAATTAATTCTATAATAAAATCGTTTTCAGATAAATCTCCATCCATCTCGTATAGCCCATTTATCTTCATCATTAGCGACTTATAGTGTAACCTTATTTTGGCTAGTGCCGGAGATTCTTAGACTTAGGAAACGAATCATTTCCGGCCCATGTTACTTTAAAAATATCATCTATATCAGATATTGTTGAAAGTGTCAAATTCGGCTAATTATGTTATAGGGAAACGTAATAATAATTGCTTAAATTGAAACTGTTGAGAAAAACGGTCTTCAGAAAAAAAAATTGAAAAACAATTTTACTGTTTTACTTCATTCGTTAGCAACAGCTTCACTTCAATTTGTGCCATTGTTACAAGTCACAACTCCAGCTACCTTCTAAAATACATATTTTATATAAGAATTGCATGCTTGTTTTGTTTGGTAAATACCTACAAATAAGCAACTCCTATTATTTTTTGAATATCAGAATGTGCAATAAAAACGATAAAAGCGTGCACAAAGTGAAATTTTACAATTGGACATAAGTTTTAATTCGAAATCACTTTTCAGTAATGATATTGTCCAAATAATTATTGTCTATAAAATTGTCGATAATTTTTGGAAAATCCCTGAGCATGTTGGGCCGAAAAAAAATACATGGGTGCAGATTTGTTAAAAATTATTCATTACTTTGAATATATCAATTTTTTATATTTTACAATAAAATGTGTTACAGATGAATTTAATCTTCTTTACAATAATCATTTCTGGCATATAAAAGGGGCCTCTGCGAACTTGAAAATATAAATTCTCGCTCGTATATCATAAGGTTTTCACTGGGTTTAATGATAGTTATTTTGGTTTAAGGATATGAGGGACTTTTTACAGTATAACACATTCTTTAAACGATAAGAAAATTTTCCACCTGGTTGCAGATTTACCATGTCTGGAAGACGAAGTAGACGACATCGAACCTGAGAGCGATGATGACAAGGATAGTGAAAAAGAACCCGAGACCGAAGAGGAAATCATTAGAGGCAAGGTCGCAAACAAATCTTCACTAATAAAAGGTTAGTGATTTATTTTTTAAATATAGAGCATTTCGGAAAAACAAACTAGGTTTTCAAGTTCTGCAGTGAACGTAATGAAAAATCAAAAATTAATGAATACAATTTTTTGATTTAAATTTTAGTACTAAAATTAAGAATTAATTTGGCAATTGTTTACTTTCACTTACCATCGCCAAGTTTGATGATATTTGGAATACTTGTAGAGTTCGGGACATTGCTCATGATTCTGGTTTTTTTGCAGGAAAATTTTCGTTTTTGAGTTATACATCACAAAAATCCGTAATATCACAGAAAATTGCGTATGTACAATGGATTTTTCTAAGGAGAACGTGACAATTACATAGAAAACCCAAAGACGTCTTTTTGCGGTCGAAGATTTCGAAACCGTTTCGAAATCTTGACATATGGTTCATTTATGCGTCGAAACGGTGACGTCATACAAGAAAGCGTTTCATTACATTTTAAAACCCAGGTGGAGAACGTTTCGAAAGCATTTTGATAGTGGGGTTAGAGGCATATGTCAACTTGTCCAATCTTCTGATAATAAGCGGTAATGTTCGGTTTGCTTAAATAGCAGCAATTGGAAAAATATAATGCTAGTCGTATTTCCTATATTGAACCAATGTATCGCATGCAAAACATTTTTATCTGGCTTAAAACTATCGGCTAATAATAATATTTTCAGGTGATTCGCCATAATTTACAATGTAAAAAACACAAACGCTTTTTGCAAAAAAATCATAAATAGGATAAGAAGTAAGCTTCAAAGAATCACAAAGCACAAAGCAAAACCTGCAAACTGCAAAACAATTTATTATAAGAAGCTAAAATCAAGCGCCAGGAATCGAATCGGCGATGCCCAAATGAAAATTAATGAAAATTAAATGAAACTCTTATTTTCCAAATATTAGCCAAAATGCATTTTAAATTGTAAAGAACGTGATATTTCTCTATAACACCAACGACGCCAAAAAAAATTAAATCTGAGGAGTTTCGCGTTCGCCTGCATAAAAATACAGTTAAAGGAACCATCATAGGGGTTCAGCAGCAACTTTTAAAAATAAATTCCCCTGAAATTTTGCCTTTCACAGTGGATATTTGTTTTTTTATGTATAAGTATAATGGTGATGTTTTCCTTTAAAAAAATACGTAATAAATTGAAAAAGAAGGTTTTTTAAATTTTGTGACTGCATTTTCTAATACTTTATTATGAGAATACGCAATTTTTTCTAAAAAGAAGCGAAGAAATAATTATTATAAAATGTGATATACTCTGAAGAGCAAAAAAAAAATCACTTCGGATGCGTGATCAGCGGCCTTAGCTCTACCAGTGTACCAATATAATAAGATTGGCGATGTTAAGTTAGTGCAAGGAAATACACACAACCATTAATTTCATTAATAAAACCGTTCTATCGTATTTGTAGTCAAGTGTTTCGATATCTACCATATAGCACACACTAATCATTCCAATTTTATTTCAGATACGCCAGTAAAGAAAAAAAATAGAACACTCTCTAAGCGAGTTTTGTGGACATCGGAAGAAAAATCGGCTGTTCTCGATTTTTTTAAAATTAATATTAAGAAGGACATAGTCCCAAAACAAGCACAATGCTTAGAATGCATCTCTGCCAACCAAGATGTCTTAAAAAGAAGAAACTGGAAAGATGTAAAAAACTGTGTATATAACGAGATTAAAGCCCGCAAAAGAATTAGTACAAAATAATTTGTCAATATTTTGCTCTTCTTCTTCCGGTACCCTATCCGTTTATCGAACGTTCGCAATCATATTGGCTATAATAACTTTGTTTATCGCAGCTCGGAATAATTCAACGGATGTTTTGCGATACCACTCTTGAAGATTTCGGAAACAAGGTGGTCTTCTTCGTCCTGGACCTCTATTTCCGGCAATCTTACCCTGCATCACTAAATGAAGGAGGCAATATTTCTCTGGGTGCCTCATCACGTGGCCGAAGTATTCGAGTTTTCGGCTTGTAGTTGTATTAATTATTTCTGTGTTTTTCTTCATTCGTTGTAGAACCACCTCATTTCTTATTCGGTCCACCCAGCTTATTCTTAGGATCCTTCTGTAGACCCACATTTCAAAAGCCTCTAGCCTCTCCAATAATGAGTCGGTCAGCCTCCAACTCTACTCCGTAGAGCAATGTGAAGAATATATAGCAGCGTGTTAATCTGATTTTTAATTTTAAAGTGATTCCTTTGTTGCAGAGGATTCTTTTTAAATTTAAAGAAGGCGGTTCTCGCTTTTTCGATACGGATCTTTATTTTTTTGCTCATGTCCCAGTTGTCATTGACATTAGCGCTCACATATGTGGTGTTAACCTTTTCTAGCTGTGTCCCGTATGCCCTGATTTGTATTGGTAGTATTGGTGTTTTGCTGACAAGGCATAACTTTGGTTTTTGAAGTATTGAGTCTTAGCCCTTACTTGTTACATGATTCGGTCACTTTGTTTAAAAGTATTTGCAGCTCTTCTTGACTAGCAGCAATCAGCACCGTGTCGTCCACATATCTCAAATTTTTTATGTAAATTCCATTTACCTTAATACCAAGGTCCACTTCGTCCAAGGCCTCTCTGAAGATGTATTCAGAGTAGATATTAAATATTAAAGGAGAGATACACCCCTGCCTTACTCCACGTCGTATTTCCACTTTCTCTGATGAGTTCCGACCGAGTCGAGTGTTTGCACATTGATGCCAATAAACATTCGCGATGATTCGCAGGTCTCTATCGTCAATTCCCACCTGTTGCAGAATTCTAATCATTTCGACATGCTTGACCATATCAAAGGCCTTCTCAAAGTCAATAAAACACATGAAGACTGGGTGTTGCATGTCTCTGCATCTTTGAACTAAGACCTGAAGGCTAAACAGTGCTTCTCTGGTTCCATGGTTATTGCGAAATCCAAATTGTGCTTCACTTAACTGTTCTTCTATTTTGTTGTACATTCTACTGTGCTGTATTCGCAGGAAGAGTTTTAACACGTGGCTCATCAGACTGATAGTACGGTGGTCACTGCACTTTTTGGGGTTCATCTTTTTTGGTATCATTACAAATGTTGATAGAAGCCTGTTGGTATATTTCCTGATTCGTATATTTTGTTGAAAAGGCTTAGGAGATAATGTTTACCATGTTTACCATTGTTCTGAGTATTTTGATATTTTGCTGAAGAATAAAAAATTAAATAATATAGACAGTGTTTTATTGAAAAAATAAGCTTATTCTGACAATTTTGTGAGCCACCCTGTATAATAAAAGAGATTTTTGAAATCTGCCCCAATGGCTCACCTGTTGATATAGGTATATGGATTTTCTTTCTCAGTCGTTTAAGTACAAAATAGCTTTATCTTATCTTTGACTCACCCTGTATATTCGCGATTACTGTATTATTGCCAATGTGTAAGTAAATTATAGAAAATATTTTATTAAGTGCAGTATTTTACAATAAAACACAATGAAAATTTGCAATTATGATTTAAATTTGAAGTCCTGATTCGATTTCCTTAAGTGCAGCATGTTTCAACAAAATACAATGACAATTTGCAATTATGATTGAAATTTGAAGTCCTATGAAAAATGCTACTAATTTTTTTTAGAATATAAATATAAATTTAATAATGCTGTATTTCAAATTTATTGAGGCTATTCTATATAATTAATTATTTTAAGTATAATGTAAATAAAAATTAAATAGTCTATAATTTTTAAATGTTTTATTAAAAATTATTATGGCTCTTTCATATACATGGTGTCCCATTATATTTTGAGTGGTTTGGAGCCATGTAGCTAAAAAATGGACAAAGATATCGAAATCTGATTTGCGTAGGGTAGTTCGTATTTTTCACAACTTTCTATTATATACTTTTGTCACCTAGAAGTATACCGACAATTATTAAAAACAAAAACAAGTTCACTGAAACACCCTGCATATTATATTTTCTTTATAAAGGTCTGTGTGAGACAATTTCAGTGGTATAGGGTTGGATGCCTCTATCTTGAATATTAAGTCCGGAATTGACAGAAATATTGT
This sequence comes from Pissodes strobi, assembly GCA_016904865.1. NCBI lineage: Eukaryota > Metazoa > Arthropoda > Insecta > Coleoptera > Curculionidae > Pissodes > Pissodes strobi. Next base: position 17,014 of record MU190763.1, on the reverse strand, counting down.
TCATAAGGCTAATGGGGGCGGCAACGCAGTATAGCTAAAATGCTCCTGGGCCTTATGAACAATATTTCTGTAAATTGCTGGCTTAATATTCCAGATAGAGACATCAAACCCCATATCACTAAAATCGTCTCTCAGAGACCTTTACTAAAATAAAATATTATATACAGGGTGTTTCACTGAAAATAAGCAACTTGTTTTTGTTTTTGATCATTCCCGGTATACTTCCAGTATACATTTTACCTGGAAGGTGACAAAAGTATCTAAAAAAAAAACATATGAAAAATACATACTACCCCGCGCAATCCGTATCTGGATATCATTGTCCGGTTGTCAGCTACAGGGCTTCAAAACCGCTCAAAATATAATGGGACAACATGTGGTTAATTATTTTTAGTATAATATAAGTATAAATTTAACAGCTTATAAATTTTAATTATTTTTTTAATGGGACAACATGTAGTTAATTATTTTTAGTATGATATAAGTATAAATTTAACAGCTTATAAATTTTAATTATTTTTTAACGTTTTAAGGCTCTTCTATAAGTATAGTTAATTATTTTTAGTGTGAGTGTAAGAACATTTAAATCTTTTATACTTTTAAAGTATACACTTACACAAGTTCATTAACTTTACTTACAAAAGAAGTAGTTCTTTGTTCAGAAAATAGTAAAAACAAGCGGGATCATCGTTGGTCAGAATTTCGAGCCGAGCCTTCGTTGCAGAGATACGGGCGAAAAACGGTTTTCCTCCCAAAATCTCCCCTTAAATTAGAGCCCCGGTCCCCCCCGTATGGCCTAAGGTGGCCCCTATGAGCCGCACCTATCATAAAAATTTCGACCCGGTACCCCTTCCCGTTCTCCCGAAATTAATTATTTAAGTATTTCCTTCTCCCCCCTCTCCTGGCCAAACAAGGGGGGTCCCGTTTTCGTCCAGGATCTTTTTACCCCGGCTACATCCCCTGAAAATTTTAGCCATCTACCTATATGGGAACGGTTTTCCCCCCCAAATCACCCCTTAAATTAGAGCTCCGGTCCCCCCGTATGGTCTAAGGTGACCCCCATGGGGCACCTACCATAAAAATTCGACCCCGTACCTCTTCTCGTTCGCCTGAAATTAATTATTTAAGTTTTTCTTTCTCCCCCTCCACTGGCCAAACGGGGGGGGGGGGGGGAGTACGGGATCTCAACTTCGTTCAGGATCTTCTTTTTACCATATATCCGAGCGTAACGCGTGACGTTACATAGCCGAGCGTGACGGTCTCATTCAACCACCACAAAAAAAAAACGCAAAACGCGCCCAAAGCAGTTTTCACTTCAAAAATATACTTCGTACATGTAAAATGGCTTGAAAATCATGCATTCAGATTTTTTGGCATAAAGAAATAGCTTGAATGCTTGAAACCTCTTTCGGAAATAACAATAAATATGCATTTAAGCTGTTTCTAGAGCAAAAATCCTTTAGACATGATTTTCAGCAATTTTACATGTACTTAACATTATACTATTGAAAATCCTTTGATTGTCCTCTATCTTGCAAAAACCGGCATCTAGGTCACATTTACACACGGTTTGCTTAGTCGTAATTGTGGCATCTGCACTCACTCACGACCAATGTACTAATAGTAATGGCAACCTTTTTACACAAATTCTGGTCCCACCATGCTTATGGAATCGGTTGCCAGAATTATTTTTAATGATACCTTTAAAAGTACGGAGTGTATCAAAGCGATTTATATCGATAAACACTTCGTGCGTTAGATGCCACAATTATAGGGCTGTTTCGTAGATTTGCCACAATTGGGGATATAGCATGCGTTGCCATAAGCATTGCAAACCATGTATGTGTGTGTGTGTGTGTGTGTGTTGGTATCGCTATTATTATGACCTCTTGTGTGTGCCTGTGGGTGTACTGTGACAGCTTCCAAAATTGTGACCTCTTACACTCGATGCCACAATATTTTTCCTTTAATTCTCTTCAAATATTATATATTTTGCTATATTTCTGCTAAAGAAGTATAAAGTGCCATCTGTTTGACATGTTACGTATGGCAATTCTTTGTTGCGACGATCGATTAAAGAATACTTTGATGATTTTTTTTTGTGTAAAAGAGGTCAGAGTCGACGTATACGTGATAGCTCACACATAATAAGCAGTGACCTCATTATTTTCTCCGTAAAGTGGCGCCCTCTGCCAGCACCAATTTAACTATTTTTTTTTATTCCAAATTTTTGTATGAAAATATTAGACGATTTAAAAGCTATAACAAATTTGGCGATACACTCCATATTTTTTAAGATACCGCGGTTTTTCTTGTCGAGTCATAAAGAGGTCACAAACATAGCTAAACTGAATTCAAGGGCGACTTGAGAGGTCTGAACATTTTTGGCGAGCCGACCATAAGTGCTGGTGAGGACTCGAAAGCAATGATCTTAATAAAAAAAATGCCTCGAAGCACGCTCACGGTTCATGCGATCCCCACTACTAATTCGACTACGTAGCGTTGCATGTTTTCGTTACATAGCATCACGCATGAAACCAATTTATCCTACCGTGCGTAAAGAAGTTTCACCTCAAAATATATGAAAACAAATATAAGTAATTATATCTGGTGCCGGATAATTACCAGAGCTGGTTAGGCCACTTACTTCTAGGTAACTCGGAGTATGACGAAACAGCCATTAGAAATATTAGAAACATATTTCTCTAAGACTGTATATAGTAACGTCGGTGGTATGAAAATTTCAATTAGTTTACATTTATTTTAGTCATTGGAACCGATTCCGATAGGTTATAGCCAATTTTACTGTTTTTGGTTAATGTTGGTTAGTCGCCAAAATTGGATTAATTTGGGTTAGTTTTAACTTACTTTAATATTTTTCATGTGTTCCGGTACATTATAGCCCATTTTGGTGCTTTAAGTTACTTTTGGTTAGTTATTCACTCACACAAATACTTTCAGTTAGTTCCAATTTATTTTAGTCATTTGAACCGGATACGTTATAACCAATTTAAATGGTTTTGATTAATATTAGTGAAGTTTAGTTAGTTATATTTTTAATCTGTTCCGATACGTTTTAGCCCTTTTTGGGTGCTTTTAGTAACTTTTGGTTAGCCGTTCAATCAGCTGTCGGTTAATTTCAGTTAGTTTTAATTATTATAGTCATTTGAACCTTCCAATATGTTATAATCAAATTTAATATTTTTGGTTAGTCGCCAAAATTCGGTACGTTTAGGTAATTGATAGTTATAATTTTGAATTTTAATTTAGGAAAACGTTTATGGAATTGTAGGATAAATCGAATCTATGCAAATAAAATTTATTTGGACCGTCGCGGTGTCGCCGTCATAGATTAAATTTTGAATAATACACGTTCGATATGAACTTTGCTTAATGAAACGTGGTTTAACGTTACACGCGTTTCAATATAGTGTTCATATCGAACTAGTATCATTAATAACCATGATACAAAAATATTGTATCATGATTAATAACTATTATTTATTCACGACTTTACACTACAAGCGGCAACGTGGTACAAAACGTGGCAACAGGAGCATTATTTCTTGTCGCTCGTGCTCCCGCCGCGCCGCACTCACCCCGCCTCCGTCGATCATTGATATTGACCGTAATAATTATTATATTCGTTTTCGTGGTGGAATAAGTAATGAGTAAAATTGTGTCGATTTTTTTTTATCAGCTTAGAACAAGATCAAACCTATTGGGTATTGTTAATAAGATCATTCTACACATGAAACCTCAAAATACGACCTTTTTTGCGGTCCCGATTCCTTTTATTTAAAAAAAAAGCTGTGAAACTTCCTCTTTTTAAAATTCCTGTTTTTTTATATTTCCACTCTAATATCTAAACACTCAATAGAGCTATCGACATTATTTTTTTTTTGTTTTAAAACACACACTTAGGCGCTTCTTTCCAAATATAAAATGGTTCGTATTTTTTATTTTAAATATGCTTAAAATATTGATGACCTTGAGACTTTAGAAATTATGCAGGCAAATTTACACTAATCGAAAAACTTTTTGTTTTTGGGAATTTCTTCTAACATGCAGCGAATAAAATGTAGACAAATGACCAAAATAGTTTTCCGTAGCATAAGCATTGTTGTGACTTTTATAGTTTAGGAGCTACGATCTTTTAAAGCGCGCGGAATTTAAAAATTTGGTTTCTCGTCGGTTAATCTGGAGCGACAGGTACCTACCTATAATATCGGAACGCCATGAAGAAACCAAACAATGTTTGTTTACTTAACAGTACTTCATTATTACCACTATGTCACTATGTTAATTTATTGAGATTTTTACATAAGAGGCTACGAAAAATCATATATTAGGCTTAGGCTTCTTCATTTTCTGTCTGATAGACCGTCATCTCATTACAATTTAAACTATTACTGCATAATTTGCATATACATTCGATCATACATTTTAATCACTGTTTACAACTATTGCCATTTTTGTCTGAACATTTATGGGCAATAGTCTTCTTAAGTCTTCTGGTCTTTAATAGTTAACTGTGATATCCACCTATACATCATCTTCTAAGTTAGAGTGATATTATCCATAGAATCGCAGCCATAAAAGTGTCGCGGGCCTACTCTCAATGGCAGGCCAGACACTGATAATATAATGATTCAATTTTAAAAATATGTATTTTGTTGAGGGGAAATGGTAAAAATATTGACTATATATGTCAAACGTCTTCGATGGTACCAGTCCAAGTAATTTTCTTAGATCTCAAATAAAAAAATGCAATATTTTCTGAATAATATAATATATCTGAAAGAGGTGTGGACACTGTCCACATTGCGTTTATAAAACTACGTACAATTATTCTTAGGTAATATAAAAAGACTTTGGGGGTACAAAAGCTCAATGCCCGCTTCAAGTATTTTTAAAAACACATTTTATATAACAAATATTGTATTTTTACCGTTTTGCCGGGATTAAGACAAGTGTGGAGACTGTCCGCTTTGAGTTGGGTTGACGAAACTGGTATAATTATTTAGTAGAAAGCTTTTGGTGGTACCAAAGTTCAATGCCCCCCCGTCCAAGTATTTTTAAAAACACCTTTTATATAATAAAATACCTTACATTTACTATTTTGCCAAAATTAAGATAAGTGTGAACACTGTCGGCTTTGAGTTGCGTTTATGAAACTTCGTACAATTAGTTATCGATAATGCAGAAATCTTTTGGTGGCACCAAAGTTCAATCCAAGTACTTCAAAAAACACCTTATATATTAAAAAATATCCTATGTTTACTGTTTTGTCAACATTAAGACAAGTGTGGACACTGTCCTCTTTGAGTTGTGTTGACGAAACTTCGTACAATTATTTATCGATAATGTAGAAAGCTTTTGGTGTTATCAAAGTTCAATGACCCCCCGTCCAAGTATTTTTAAAAGCACCTTATATATCCTATGTTTGTTGCTTTATCAAGATTGAGACAAGTGTGGACACTGTCCGCTTTGAGTTGCGTTGACGAAACTTGGTATGATTATTAAGGGACGGGGGGCATTAAACTTTGGTGCTACCAAAAGCGTTCTACGTTATCCCTTAATAATTGTACCCAGTTTTGTCAACGCACCTCAAAGCGAACAGTGTCCACACTTGTCTTAATCTTGGCAAAACAGTAAACATAGTGTATTTTTTATATATAAGGTGTTTTTTAAAATACTTTGACAGGGGCGCATTGAACTTTGGTACCACCAGAAGCTTTCTAAATTATCGATAAATAATTGTACCAATTTTCGTTAATGCAACTCAAAGCAGACAGCAGTGTTCACACTTGTCTTGATACTGGCAAAACAGCAAAAAAAGGGTATTTTTTTATCTAAAAGGTGTTCTTAAAAATACTTGGACAGGGGTGCATTGAACTTTGGTACCACTGAAAGCTTTCTACGTTACCCCTAAATAATTGTAACAAGTTTCGTCAACGCAACTCAAAGCGGACAGTGTCCACACTTGTCTTAATTTTAGCAAAACAATAAATATAAGGTATTTTTTTATATAAAAGTTGTTTTTGAAAATACACCAAAAGCTTTCTACGTATCCCTAAATAATTATACCAAGTTTCGGCAACAGAACTCAAAACAGACAGTATCCACACTTGTCTTAATCCTGGTAAAACGGTAAAAATATTATATTATATTATATAAAAGGACTTTTAAAATACTTGGACCGGGGGGCATTGAGCTTTGGCACCACCAAAGCTTTCTATATTATCTAAGAATAATTTTACGTAGTTTTATAACTGCAATGTGGACAGTGTCCACACCTCTTTGAGATATATTATATTATTCAGAAAATATTGCATTTTTTATTTGAGATATAAGAAAATGACTTGGACTGGTACCCTCGAAGACGTTTGACATATATAGCCAATATTTTTACCACTTCCCCTCAACAAAATACATATTTTTAAAATTGATGCATTATGTTATCAGTTTCTGACCTACCATTGCTAGTAGGTCCGCGACACTTTTATGGCTGAGATTCTACGGATAACATGTTTTAACAACCATCAAATCTTTGCGGGATTTTCATACACACGTTCTGGTAAATAACTAGAATACCATACTTTTAATACACTACAAAAGTAAAATATTATTAACCTCTGTTAAGTGCTAAAATGCGATGTAGATGTAGTCTAAAAGCATCTACTCTCGGCGTAAGTTCACAAGTAGGCTTGTTCGAGATTGTTGTAAGAATCAGGGCCGGCGCCAGGGTAGGGGCGACGGGACGCCCACCCATGTACCATGCGCTGCGCACACTTTGAATTTGGTCGTTTTAACAGTTAGTGATATACATATTTTCTTTGCTACATCCACTCAGCAATGGGCAATCTTAAGAAATAAAGTACAACATCTAAACCTAAAACTCATCAGTGAAAACATGTGGGGGAGCCGTGTGGATTCAATAAGGGCTTTGAAATACCAAAATGGCGAAATATACGATGCCTTGATCGAAATCTCAAATAGAAATGCCGTTGAAGTGACGGTTAGGAACGAAGCTGATACTCTGAAAAGAAAATTAAATCTTTCAGTTTTTGCGTATGTGTCATCATACAGGGTTAGTAAAAAGAACCGGAACGCTTAAATATCTTCAAAACCGATAAAGTTACATTTACAAAATTTGGTACCTGGGGGTTTCCTGATATGCGGAATTGAACTATGATATCGGCGCTGTTGTCAGATTTCCCAGTTTTGTGCTACTCGGAGTCATTTTGTTATCGTAAATGGACGCCCCACTTATTTTTATTGCAATGAATTGGGCATATCATATTTAGTAAGATACCAAATTTTCAAAATTTTATCTTTTCTAATTGCTGAGATGTGATAACAACGCATTATTAGCAAAAAGTACCGCGGAACGCTTAAATATCTTCAAAATCGCTCAAGCTACATTTACAAAATTCGGTACCTGGGGGTTTCCGGGCATGCTGAATTGAACCATGATATTGACACTGTTGCCAGATTTCCCAGTTTTGCGGTACACGTGTCAAAAATGTGATGTTGTCATATCTCAGCACATAATAGATAAAATTTTGAAAATTTGGAATCCTACTAAATTGGGCGCACCCAATTTGTTGCAATAAAAACAAAAAGTGCGTTCCATTTAAGATAACAAAATGACTAGGTGTACCGCAAAACTGGAGAATCTGCCAAGAATGTCAACATCATGGTTCAATTCCGCATGCCCGGAAACCTCCTGGTACCAAATTTTGTAATTTTGAAGATATTTAAGCGTTCCCGTACATTTTACCAAAAATGCGTTGTTGTCACATCTCAGCAATTAAAAGAGATACAATTTTGAAAATTTGGTGTTTTACTAAATTGGTACGCCCAATTTATTGCAATAAAAACAAATGGGGCGTTCCATTTAAGATAACAAAATGACTCCGTGTAGCGTAAAACTGGGAAATTTGGCAATTCTGCATGCCCGTAAACTCCCACGTACTGAATTTTGTATGTCAGCTTGAGCGATTTTGAAGATATTTAAACGTTCCGGTACTTTTTACTAAAAATGCGTTTTTGTATTGTCACATCTCAGCAATTAGAAGAGATAACATTTTAGAAATTTGGGATCTTACTAAATTTGGTACGCCCAATTTATTGCAATAAAAATAAGTGGGGCGTTCCATTTAAGGTAACAAAATGACTCCGTGTAGCACAAAACTGGGAAATCTAGCAACAGTGCCGATATCATGGTTTAATTCCGCACGCCCGGAAACCACCAGGTAACCAATTTTGTATACAGTGATGGGCTAAAATATGGAACAAATTCATTATCTCGTAAACCACAACTTTTTTTTTAAATCCCTCGAACCCGTCGATTTTGTTTTTCGATCGCGCATATTCTGACGTAAAATGTAGATATACAGGGTGTTCCAAATTAGAATGACAGAAAAAATATTTTATATATTGGATATTTGGATTTTGCTGTGAATTCTAGACATATTTCATGAATAATGTCCTATACCTATCTCCAACTGTTTTTGAAATATTGGCAGTTGAAAATCGACCATTTACCAAGTTTGACAACCTGTGAAATCTAAACGGCTAAAGATAGAGCAAAATGGTTTGCACTTTCCTATCTTGGTTTTTCATAAGCTATCGTTTGACACTATTTTTTTATTTAACCAGAGGTTAAGAAATTCCGGTTAAATTTAACCTCTGGTTAAACCTAGGGTTAGTGTCAAACGATAGCTTATGAAAAACCAAGATAGGAAAGTGCAAACCATTTTGCTCTATCTTTAGTCGTTTAGATTTCACAGGCTGTCAAACTTGGTAAATTGTCGATTTTCAACTGTCAATATTTCAAAAACAGTTGGAGATAGGTATAAGACATTATTCATGAAATATGTCTAGAATTCTCGGCAAAATCGGAATATGCAATAATATACAGGGGGTTTCATTTAATAAAAAAAATATTTTTTCTGTCACTCTTACTTGGAACGCCTTGTATATCTACATTTTACGTCAGAATATGCGCGATCGAAAAACAAAATCGACGGGTTCGAGCGATTTTTAAAAAAAATTGTGGTTTACGAGATAATGAATTTGTTCCATATTCTAGCCCATCACTGTATGTAGCTTTAACGATGTTGAAGATATTTAAGCGTTCCGGTTCTTTTTACTAACCCTGTATGGTATAAGATCCTAAATAATGTAAATACAGTTAGCAAAATGTTACAAGATCCTGCAATAAATGTGTCGGGTTCAGGCAGGACTCTTGCAAAGTTGCTGAATCACTTCAAGGGGCTTAAATCTGACAAGGCTTTCGAAGGTTTCTCGGTTGATGCGACTTGCTATTCCTTAGCTGGAAATTTCGTCGATTTTCACCCAGGAGGTACGAGCTCGACCAAGAAAATGGCAATTTACGTACCGTGTGCAGATGAACCTATCTTAGATTCAAACATAAAATTTAAAATCGAAATATTTTTTGTTGTGCTGGACACAACCATTCAAGCAATTGAAAAGAGGTTTGATCTTTTGGAAATCCATTAGATCAGTACGATATCTCTCCTCTTGAAAACGAAAAAGAAGATCCCATGAAACATTGCATGGATTTTGAACTCTACCTCACTGACGGTGAAGAGAAAGATATATTTGGCATCGAATTAAAAGGCGATATTTTCTCTTTGAGAGCTATTGCCTACGGTTTAAATTCGCCACAAGCTACCTGCTACCTTCAAATATATAGCTGTACATGATCTGAAGGCAACCATACCAAACCTTTTTGTTGCCTTCCGGATACTGCTAACTTTTCCAGTATCAGTGGCTAGTGGCGAAAGGAGCTTTTCAAAACTCAAGACTATCGAAAACCATTTGCGAACGCCTATGTTACACGAGAGGCTAAACTCTTTATCATTTATTTCAATAGAGCATGATATTGCAGCTAGGTTAGACTATAGCTATATTTTCTGACGCTTTGCAGAAAAAAAACGACAAGGAGGTGTCATTAGATTTTGTATAAGTACTGTTGCTGTTTGTATATTAATTTTAAGTGATTTATATAAAAAACGATTTTTGAAATATTTGCATTTTCATTCTCATATTAGACTGGGGGATGGGGGGGGAGGTAAAGTAAGGTGAACAAAAAATATTTCGATTATTTTTGAATCTAAGATAGGCTCATCTGCACACGGTAAGTAAATTGCTATTTTCTTGGTCGAGCTTGTACCTCCTGGGTGAAAATCGACGAAATTTCCAGCTAAGGAATAGCAAGAGGAGTCGCATCAACCAAGATACCTTCGAAAGCCTCGTCAGTTCTAAGCCCCTTGAAGTGATTCAGCAACTTTGCAAGAGTCTTGCCTGAATCCGACACATTTATTGCAGGATCTTGTATCATTTTGCGAACTGTATTTACATTACATTATTTAGGATCTTATACATATGATGACACATACGCAAAAACTGAAAGATTTAATTTTCTTTGCCAGAGCATCAGCTTCGTTCCTAACACTCACTTCAACGGCATTTCTATTTGAGATTTCGACCAAGGCATCGAACATTTCGCCATTTTGGTATTTCAAAGCATTTATTGAATCCACACGACTCTCCCACATGGTTTCACTGATGGGTTTTAGGGTTAGATGTTCTACTAGTGTTTCTTAAGATTGTCCATCGCTCAGTGGATGTAGCAAAGAAAGTGTATATAGCATTAACTCTTGGAAGGAAGTTTACAGAATCAAGTGTAGATTTTGCTGCATCGTTTACGACCAAATTCAGATTGTGCTGGTACAAACGCTGCAAGGGGATTTAAATCTAAAATTCTGGAGTGTTCGAATTCCACTGTATTGCCCTTTCATTCTGCAGGGGTATCATTCCGACAACAGTTACACTTAACGAGCTTAACGCTTTATAAACGGAGTATTATAAAATTATGTTTTAAATAATATGTTGTATTCAAATCTGTCCCCTGGTGCCGACTCTCTTTCAAACAACAACCTCAAACAAGCCTGTTTGTGAACTTCCGCCGAGAGTAGATGCTTTTGGACTACATCTAAAAATGTAATAACTTTTTATTTCGCATTTTAGCACTTAACAGAATAACAGAGGTTAATAATATTTTACTTTTATAGGTTTATTTATAAATTAAAAATATGTTATTCCAGTCATTTATTAGAACCTGTGTATGAAAATCCCGCAAAGCTTGAATGGGTGTTAAAAGATGATGTGTGGATACCACAGATAACTATTAAAGACCCAGTGCCAGAGCCAGAAGACTTAAGAAGACTATTGTCCATACAATGTTCAGACAAAAATTGCGCTAGTAGTAAATCTGTTTGCGTAAAACAGGGATTAAAATGTATGATCGAATGTAAATGCAAATTATGCAGTAATAGTTCAAGTTTTAATGACGGTCTATCAGACAGAAAATAAAGAAGCCTAAGCCTAATATATGATTTTTCGATACGCTTCTTCTTCGCAGTCTCTTAAAAGAAAATTCTCAATAACATAACATAGTGACATAGTGATAATAATAATGTCCTGTTAAGTAAACAAACACTGTTTGGTGTCTTCATGGCGTTCGAATATTATACGTGCCTGTCGCTCCAGATTAACCGAGGAGAAACGTAATTTTTAAATTCCGCGCGCTTTAAAAAATCCTAGCTCCTAAACTATACATGTGACAAGAATGCTTATGCTACAAAAAACTTTTTTGGTCATATGTCTACATTTTATTCGCTGCATGTTATATGAAATTCCCAAAAACAAAAAAGTTTTTCGATTAGTGGAAATTTGCCTGCATAATTTCTTAAGTCCCAAGGTCGTCGATATTTTGAGCATATTTATAATAAAAAATACGAACCATTTTATATTTGGAAAGAAGCGCCTAAGTGTGTGTTTTAAAACAAAAAAAAAATCATATCGATAGCTCTATTGAGTGTTTAGATATTAGAGTGGAAATATAAAAAAACAAAATTTTTAAAAAGGGGAAGTTTCACAGTTTTTTTTTAATAAAAGGAATCGGGACCGCAAAAAAAGTCGTATTTTGAGGTTTCATGTGTAGAATGATCCTGTTAACAATACCCAATAGGTTTATTCTTGTTCTAAGCTGATAAAAAATCGCCACAATTTTACTCATTATTTAATCCAAAACGAAAACGAATATACCGAATATATTACGATCAATATAGATCGCTGACGAAGGGGTGGGCGCGGCAGGGGTGACACGGGTAAAGAAGCGTCTATCCGTCTTCTTCGAACGCCAGCGACAAGAAATGCGCCTGTTGCCACGTTTTGTACCACGTTGCCGATTGCCGTGTAAAGTTTCGGAAATAAATAATAGTTACTAATCATGATACAATATTTTTGTATCATGATTATTAATGATACTAGTTCGATATGAACACTATAATCAAACGCGTGTATCGTTAATCCAAGTTTCATTAAGCATAGTTCATATTGAACGTGTATCATTCAAAATTTAATCTACGACGACGACGCCGCCGCGATTGACGCGACGGGCAGTCCAAATAGATTTTATTTGCATAGATTCGATTTATCCTACAATTCCAGAAAGGTTTTCTAAAATTAAAATTCAAAATTATAACTATCACTTACCTAAACGTACCGAATTTTGGCGACTAACCAAAAATATTAAATTTGTTTAGGTATAACATATCGGAGGGTTCAAGTGACTAAATTAAATTGGAGGGAACTAGCTGAAAGTAACCGAAAGTTGATTGATTGACTAATCAAAACTAGCCAAAAGTAACTAAAAGCACTAAAACCGGTTAAAACGTATAATAACAGATTAAAATTATTGAAGTGAGTTAAAAATAACCCAAACTAACCGAATTTTGGCGACTAACCAAAACTAATTACATTAACCGAAAGTTGATTGAGCGACTAACTAAAAGTAACAAAAAGTACCAAAAAGGGATAAAACGTATCGAAACAGCTTAAAAATATTAAAGTAAGTTGAACCAACCCAAATTAACCGAATTTTGGTGACTAACTAGAATTAACCAAAAATTGAATCACTAAAATAAATTGGGGCTAACTGAAAGTAACCGAAATGGATTGGATTTCTAACCAAAAGGAACTAAAAGCACCAAACGAGCTATCGGAATAGATTAAAAATATTAAAGTAAGTTAAAACTAAACCAAATTAACCTAATTTTGGCGACCAACCAAAACTAACCAAAACATTACAATTCATTATAACGTATCGGAACCGGTTCAAATGATTAAAATAAATTGGAACTAACTGAATGTAACCGAAAGTTGATTGAATGACTAACCAAAAGTAATTAAAAGCATCAAAGGCGGCTAAAACGTATCGTAACAGATTAAAAATATTAAAGTAAGTTAAAACAAACCCAAATTAACCGAAGTTTGGCGACTAACCAAAACTAACCAAAAACATTAAAATTGGTTATAACGTACCTATGTATCGGAAGCGATTCAAATTACTAAAATAAATTAAAACTAACTGAAATTAACCGAAAGTTAATTGAATGACTAACCAAAACTAACCAGAAACCAAAAGGGCTAAAACTTATCGGAACAGATTAAAAATATTAAGGTACCTAAGTTGGAACTAACCCAAATAACGCAATTTTGGCAACTAACTAAAATTAACCAAAACCATTTAAATTGGTTATAACGTATTCGGTTCAAATGAATAAAATACATTACTAAAACGTAGTAATTGACACATTTCTGGACGAAACCATATTACACAAATTATTACTCTCGATCCACCGAGCGGCCACTCAATATTCGCCGAGAATAACCAAATTTGTAAATTCCGCGCGCTTTAAAAAATAATATTGCCTAAACTATAATAGTGACAATGACGGTTTTGCTACTAAAAACTCCTTTAACCCTTTGGCTACATTTTCTTCGCACAATATTATATGAAGTTCCCAAAAACAAAAAAGTTTTTCGATTGGTAAAAATTTGCCTGCATAATTTTTAAATTCCCAAGATCATCGATGTTTTAGTTATATTTCAAATTTTGTTATTAAAAAAAAGTCGGAAGAGTAAAAAAGGGGTCGGTTTGGAGTCCAACCAGATACCCAGATACTTGACGCATTTCTTAGTCACAAGAGGGGTTCCTTCCAACGTGATGTTGCGAGATGCTTCCCTTTCTTTTCCTGGTAAAGATGACCATCTATACCTTGTTGGCATTCGCCCTGAGTTCATTATCCCTACACTACTGGGAGACCTTTATCCGCCCGGTGAGCATGGAGCGGATCCAGCTCGTTATGACCGGATCCACCGCCGTTCGCTCCACCGATCGGCAGATCGAACCCACGGCTGTGTTATCGAAGGCCCCTTCAATATCCGCAAACACTTACTTTCGTATCGGTGTAGTCGTCCCTTCCCGCCTTGGGAATGAACACCACTCTGATATCCCTCTAGGGCTTCGGCACATACCCATGTGCGATGAAGGCCCGGAATCAGCGGCGTGCTAAGGAGTCCTCCGTCACGCCGCAGCAGCGCCCGGAAGACCCCATCCTCATCTACCGCCTTAAATTAGGAAGGATCTCGATTGCCCACCTTCGTTTAGGTGACCATCTTTTTGGCAGTGCCATAGTCAGCCCTAATGCTGAACAGGGCCCCAACCCGACCTCTCCGGCCCTCGCCTGTTGTGCCTAGGGAGTGTGTGGTCCGTGGTGTTTTTTATGGTAGTGGCACATGCACTAAACAGAGATCCAATGGCGCTCGTCGAGCGGTGTGTGTTGATTGACACGGTTCTTGAATAGTTGTAGGTTGTAATTAGGGGGAAACAGATGTCCTGGGGCGGGATGAGGCAAGCCTAATCCTGGGAACATCTCCTGTGAAAGTATCTGTAAAACTATCCAGATTCCGGGTCGCCGACGAGACGCACAGCTCTCTTCTGAATCGAATCCAGTAGGCCTAGAGTCTGCTTTGGTGCGGCACCTCAGTGTGAGCAATACTCTAAGCTCGGTCTTATTTACGCATTGTAGAGCGAGAGCAACTACTGCGGTGTATACAGTACTTGTTGCGAAATAGCGCACCAAGCTTCTGGGAGGCTGATTTTGCGATATTAGCAACGTGGTCATGCCAGGACATATTGCTATTGACCCAGACACCTAGCAGTCCAATTGACGAGGATGAAAGAATGGTCGATCCTGCCATTATAATGTCAGGGTTCGCCGTAATGGCCCTCTTGGCAAACGTGGCTGCTTGGGTCTTTGCTGCATTGGACTGGACCAAATTTCTGTCGCCCCAAGTTTGAACTTTCTCCAGGTCTTGATTAATTGCTGTAATCTGCTCCTGTCTGCGGAGATAGGTCTCAGAGTATCCGCCGATGACGACGTATAGCCTCCACCTGGCTTACGGACACTGCCGAATTTTACTACTGGGTCCCTTGACAGCACCTAGCAGAGCCCAGTAGCGGCCGGGGCTTGGGGCACCTCTCCACAGTAGGCACTCCTTGGCGACCCTCTCAGCTGTTTCTTGTACTGCCCCAGGGCCTCTGTATATAACTCGTGTCTACACACAGGAATATTACTTTGGCTCCCTGGCTTCCGCATGCGCAGGGTACGGGTGCGTTCGTTTATAAGCATCTAAGACTTGACGCATGGCGCAACCAAACAAAACTAACTGAAACTAACCCAAGCTAAATCGAACCAACCCAAATTATAAAAAGCAAACTATTAAAAAAAAGTAGAAAAAATATGCATTGCCACCGACGGAAATCGAACCCAAGCTGCCCGCATGATAAGCAAATGCTCTAAACACCAGACCACTAGGCCGCTTGCAAAGAACGCGCTGCACCGTAAAGACATTGGTAATTGAAGTATTTATAGTGTGGGTGGCGTTGATTGATTCGTCACTCACACTCTGCGCATGCGGAAGCCAGGGAGCCAAAGTAATATGTCTGTATATAGGCGCGAATCTTTATATAGTCCCAGTCAGTATCAACTCCGCTGTGTAGCCCTATTAAAGAGCTTCCTCAGCTGTTTTCTAAGGTTCTCCAGGGTTGATTCCACCAAGGAGTATTCCCTTTCAAATGTCATTTAGTCCCAGGGCAGCTGCTTGCGAAAGCCCCGGCCATCGATGATCCTATCCACATTGCTGCGTCATCCAGCTCATCGGCGGCCGGGCATTGCCTCGGCATGCCCCTTAGACGCCAACTTAGCTCCTCCCTATAGAGGTTCAAGTTGGTTGCTCTGGGGTTCCTAATCCTCAGCGAAGCCTTTGTTCTATGGCAATGTATCTGTGGTCAGACATCGAGTCTTCCACCAACACACCCTATTTCGTAATATGCGGGAACAACGCCCTGGTGCACAAAGTCAAGTCTATGACTGAGCTTCGTCCCGTAGTAAAGAAAGTGAGCTAACACCCCCTATTGGTCACCAGTAGCCACACAGAGGCAATGAATTCCATCCATCATTCCCCTCTCCGATTAGACCCAGCACTGCCCCACACTATGTGGTGCCCGTTGCTATCACATCCAGTAGTGGGATATTTACCTCCCCGCAGTAGGTAATCAGATTATAATTCCCTCCGGCGGGCAGGGTTGATCGGCTGGGAAGTACACTGACGCTAGTACCACCCTATGCACACCATCGCTTGTAGGCATGTTAACCAGGATAGGGGCCAGGTCCCTGGCAGCCTTATCCCTTCCTACTATGCTGTAGATGTATCTGGAGAATAGACATAGTAAAGGCTCACCCTCCGTTCGGTCTAGAGAGAGTGACCCCTCAGTGTGAGTCAGACTGACGGAGCTCTACCTTCGTCGCACTCCCCGGGGCGGGGGCCCACCTCTGCACCAGCTCATAACAGCAGAACCGGCAGCCTCCACAGAGGCTCCGACATTTACGTCCATGACGAGCTCACCCTCGAGGCCCTCCTTCGCAGAGCTTCCACCGGGAGCTGCTGGCTCCTCCTCGTGTCCCTGGTGCGGCCAGGGCTGCACCGCTAGACAGAACAGCTGGGGACGCGCTGAGTAAGTAGCTCAATCCCTGAGAAAATTTGTCTCATTTGCGCGATTAAAAAAAAA